>QTSX02006554.1:0-194816 GCA_014839935.2 Entomophthora muscae | reverse complement strand
CAGATGCCAGTGACACCGCCATTGGCACAGTCCTGCACATCTGCCAGCCAGGGCAGCAAGACTTCCTTCCAGTATGTTACAAAAGTAGAAAAATAACCAACACTGAGCAGAGATACCCAATACACAATAAGGAATTTATAGCAATATACCATGTATGTAAAAAATGAAGATGTTACTTATAAGGACATTTAAACGACTGAGTACTAACTGACCAAAAATCCTTAATATATTTCAAAACTCAGAACACACTTGCACGGCAACAAGCCAAATGGATGTCCTTGCTGGAACAGCTTAACTTGGACATCCAATACAAAAAGGGGGCAGAAATAGTCACGGCTGATGCTCTCTCTAGACTATGTCATCCTAGAGAGGATCACCCTGACCACCTGGACCCTGACTGGCCAAACCTGTACAACACTGAGTATAAAACCAAAGGGAAAGACCCTTCAACACACCAACTGACCCACAATACATTAGTAAGGAACAAAAAGTATTTCCATGTATCAAATGGCACTGTATACCAAATCATTAACTTCAAACATGTCCCGTACATCCCACTTGCACAAAGCGTGACACCATAAAAAGTCATCACCACCTACTAGGTCATACAAAGGCTAAAAACCTATACCTCACATTAAAAGAGATAATATGGTGGCCCAACCTCAAACAGGATATAGTTGATGTTCTGAAAAAGTGCATAGTGTGTGAGAACTACACCAGTATAAAGACTCCTCAGCTAATGATCAACCCAGTACCAGACCCCAAACCATTCAAGGTTTGGGGACTGGATGTAGTGGGCCCCTTCCCAGAAAAAAAAACCAATGTTTCTTAATTGTAGCTATTGACTTTGCCACACGCTGGCCCATCTTCTGGGCAACAAAGGACTATAAAGCAGAAATTATCAACTGTTTCATTAACAAAGCAAATATAGCCAACTATGGTACTCCAGACTACATCATAACAGATGGAGCAACCAAGCTATCAGGTCACATAGTAAACAACAACTTAAAATCCAAAAACATTAAACACTCCACAACCTCTCCATACAGGCCACAGGCCAATGGCAGAGTAGAACGCCTCAACAGCAGCCTTATCAGGACCCTAGAGAAAATAATGGATGGCAAATCCAAAGACACATGACCACTATACGTGAAACATGTATTACTAGTATCCTGAGTCTGCACCAATCAAGTAACAGGCTATTCACTGTTTGAGCTAACCTACAGGTACAAACTAAATAATCACCTGAAAAAAACAGCCATATGTAACAATCCCCCAGGAAATCCCCTACAGTAGAACAAGTACCAAATATACAACACATCCGCCTCAAAGCTAAAATAGCAGAAATAAAGAGGCTCAAAACACAAAAGGTAACCTTCACAGAGGAACCACTTCCCATCAACTCCCCCATCTGGGTTCTAGCTGGCAACAGAAAGAAACTAGACTCAGTATACCTGGGACCAGGAAGAATCATCAAGTAAAGCCCAGATCACAACACCTACCTAGTAAAATTCCAAGGTGCCAAAACCCCAATTGTCAAGAAATACCACAGAACCTGTCTTTGCCTCAGTAAAGGAGAACACTTGACCATACTGGTACTAATCAGCCAACAACTCCAGGATATCAGGCAGCAGACGTTAAGTCAAAGCCCCCTCCTGATTTACCAGAGTAACACCTTAAGGGGTGTGTGTGTTGAGGATCTGGATGTACAAGTATTCTGGCTACCGCCAACCTATTCAACATCCAGTCATTGCTCGATTTGGTGCCCTTCCAATATACCGTTTGACATACCAGGAATGGCAACCAAGCAATATCACATGACTGTCCAAGTATCCAGTGGCTTGAACCCATCCTGCACATGACCAACCCCTAGGTTTGATCCAACTAAATCTCTGCCACAGCCAAGTCTATATAAGTCTAAAGTATTATCCAATAAAATATACATCTCTTCTTTCTTAATTCCATATCTGAAGCTTCCCCAAAAGGTGCTCCTTATCACCATAATCATAATGACGTAATTGTTTGACTGCATGCAGTACGGCAAGGCATTCTTTCTCTGTGACACTATAGTTCTTCACATGTTTGTTGAAGACACAAGAAGTATGCACTACAGGATGATTCCTTCCCTTGTCATCTAGTTGAGCCAGGATGGCCCCAATAGCTAGGTTGCTAGAATCTGTGTAGTGGATGAATTCCTTATCATAGTCAGGATACACTAGGATGAGAGCCTCTTTGAGTTTTTGTTTAAGGATCTCAAAGGATTTTTGCTGACTAGTGGTCCATTTGAAAGGGACATTACGTAACAGTTGGACCAAAGGTTTACTAGTATTGGCAATGTCAGGGATGGACTGTCTGTAGTAACCCATCATGCCCAGAAAGACTTTACTTCTTGTAGGTTGGTGGGCAGAATCAATTTTTCAATGGCCTAAACTTTCTTGGTCATTGGAAAAATCCCTGTCTGGGTTACTTCATGGCCCAAGAATTCAAGGTGTTCCTTGAAGAAAGCATATTTAGATGGTTTTAGTTTAAGGCCAGCCTCTCAAATCTTTATGAACACTTTCTTGAGGTGAGTCAGGTGATACATAAAGGTAGCGCTGAAGACTTTTATATCATCTAGGTACACCAGGACACATAAAAGCTTCAAGTCACAGAGGATGGAGTCCATGGTTTGTTGAAAGGTAGCTGGGGCATTGCAGAGTCTTTGCAGCATACATATAGGCTCAAACAGTCCTTCAGAAGTGATAAGTGTGGCCTTCTGTCTATCCTCAGGAGAGAGATCAACTTGTCAGTACCCAGATGGTAGGTCCATAAAAGAGAATAACTTAGAGCCTCCAAGGCAGCAGAGAGCATCATCAATACACAGCAAGGTGTAAGAATCCTTTTTGGTTAAGGAGTTCAATTTTCAATAGTCCATCAAAATGCAATGACCTTCATCCTTCTTCTTCAGCATGAGCATAGGGGAGGTTCATGGACTTTGGGAAAGAGCCAGTAGCCCAGCGTCTAACAGTTGTTTTAGCTCTTTAGACATCTAAGTGTCCTCTATTTGACTGTGGCAATAAAGTTTAGCTTGGAAGGGAGGAGCGTCACCAGTATCAATCTGATGAATAATGCCTTTGACTAGGCCATAATCAGTGCTATCTTTAGCAAAGATATCTGAAAACTGATCCAACAGGTCAAGCACCTCTTTCTGTTGGACTGGGGACATTTGCAGGAAATATTATGTAGTAAACAAGGATAGAACTTATGACTTGTCTTCAGGTAAGTTAAAGTCCTGGAACGTACCAAAGGGATGTAGTGATAGGATATCAGGAGCATTCAGCAGCTTTCCATAGCCAACAACCTGCACTATGGACACATCTATGGGGAGAGTGGTTAAGTTGGCTACCAACAACTGGACAGGATCTTTTTGAGAGACATCTAAGATTCCTGGGCAGAGGTAGGTTTTGTTGCTGCCTAGCAAGGGAGGAGAGTACAACTCCAGGAACGTACAATCAGGTAACTCATATGATATTTGAGAGTCTAAGATAGCTTGGGACACCAAAGGAATGGTCACAGCAGAGGTGGCCAGGAGAGGAATCCCCTCAGACGCAGGGCCAGCCATAGGAGGGCACTTCATGTTGGATGAGTGGGTTTGGCATTTAAGTGTGAAGGCACCAGTGGAATATTCTAAGGCACACATCTTGAGGTGCTTTCTGGGAACTTTGAAAGGCTCCTCAAAGATTAAAGGAACTTCATACCCTAAGATAGAGAGATACCTATCTTTTAAGTTGATGATCCCATAGTACTCCCTAAAGAATTGGGTACCAACTAGAAGGTTGTAACTCTCATTCTCCAAGACTACAGCAGGTACAGCTAGGAGTAGCTTGTCAAACTTCATAGGAAGAGCAGAATAGGCCCCTATAGTGTGAGTCATGAACAGCCCAGCTGTACCATAGGACTGATGATAGTTAAGGTTGGGGGCAAGTTTGAGCTTCTTGACAAGCTTTGAGGAGACAACATTAATATGAGATCCAGTGTCCAAGATGGCCTTAATCTTCACCTTTTGGATGGATATTTCCACACAAGTGGTAGTAAAACTAAAGGGAGAGAGGTCAGCCAGGATGTCCTGAGCTTCTGCTAGCTCTTTGTCTCACTTTTTGATCATACATCTCAAGCCTGGAAACTCCTTATAGACAGTCTGGAGAGGAAGAAAGACTGAAACATTCTTGAATACAGCATCAGCAACTTCAGCTGCTTCTTCAGATGACTCTACAAGCACAGGAGACCTCTTAGCTTGAGTGAGGTATGGATAGGAGATAAACTCTTTGGCTTCAGACAAAGGCTTGGAAGTTGTTGTAGTTTTACCAGAGCATAACTTATAAGGGACTGCAACGGTTTCAGGGACAGCAATAACTGAATACCCATAGGCGTCAGGATCATCAACGTCCAAATCATCCATATCAGAGCTATCAGAGATATTGTGGAACAGCAGCAAAATGAGAGGAGCCTCAGTGTCAGCAGGCTCAGAGTCGGCTAAGGAGGGGGGAATTGTAAGAGACTGAGAAGAATTGTCAACCAAGAGCGTCTCTGCCTCTAGGTTGACTGTTCTTTTCCTGCCTGCTCCTTGGGATCAGCTCCTTTAACCCAAGGATTGGTGCAGACTTGAGAGTGGTGACCTATCTGGACACAGTTATGGTAACCTTGGCGTCTAGGAGGATTCTGTGAGTTCATAGTGAGGATATGAAGGACACGGGAAGATGAACCAGAATTAGAGGCAGCTCAATTCTCCTGCACAACCACTCCAGAATGGTTAAGGTGAATATCCTGTAACAGTATCTTAATGCTCTTAATAGATAAAATCATGGCCTTGTGAGCCTTAAATGTCAGGGATCCAACCCGTGGGGGGTTCCTGAGAACTTGCGGGCGGATGGCCTGCAGGCCCAGCAGGGAGGGCCCACCACATGATTGGGGCTAACTTTACAATATAAGATAACAATTTGCCAAGGACTGCCCAAGGTCCACTTACGGGCACCATATAATCAATCAATCCGGTGAGAGTGATATAAATCACTCCAAATATTTGGGTGGAAGTGGATTCACTAGCAGCAACAGATTCTTGCGGGCAGTTGGGCTGCGGGGTGAGGGGCGGTGTCATTGGAACCAAATATTTGGGCAGGAAATTATACTTGTCTTGGAATAGCAGAGGAGGTATTATGACTTTGGTACCTTCTCTGTAAACAATTTCTGTCTCTCTAGTTCTAGCTTTGGGGTTGTGGATCAGGATTTCCTCCAGAGTAAACTCATAATATGCCGGGTTGAGTGGGTACTTGGTTAAATGTACTGGACCAAAGGGAGCTCCTGGTGGGCGGTAAAAGTCAGACAGCTGGTCCACGGTTTCTTGGGGTAGGTGGGTGTGGAGTGCGGAACCGCAAGACATAGGCTGGAAATGAAACAGAACTAATAACAAGTATGGTATGATCTGGTTGAACCAAAGGTTCATGTCACTTTATTGCAAGAATGGCAATGGGCATCTTCCTGGCAATCCAGAGTATAAGTATGCCCATCTGTCATGGTAAAACTTTCACAAATTTCTTTGGCCCAGGTTTTTCTGCTCAACAGGTCTTCCCAGTCTTTGGTGGCATCAATCACGGGGGTTATTCTATTGGCTGGATCAAACTGAGAATGCTTGAATTCCCTAGTCAGGTCGTGGGATTGGTTGTCTCTGTGTGGCCTGCGTTTCATGGGAAGGTTCTCTGTTTCCCCTTCTGTGTGGGCCCAAGTTATTCCGGGGACTGTGGCTGGACCCGCCTGCCAATTGATTGCGTTAACAGGAACCCTGGGCGTGGGAGGCATCACTGTAGGTGAATTTGAATCATCAAGCTTCAAAAGATTTTCTGAAGTCAAATCCTGCTCTGGTTTGAGCCCAAAAAACTTCAGGCAGCTGGGCAGCTGGCAGCCTGCGGGATGCCAGGGTTCAAGTCTCCTAGTTGAGGCTTTTCAATAAGCATAGTTGATAGGAGTTTGTCACTTGTGACATTAAAGTGGAGACACAGAAGTTAATTAACCTTGAGGGCTTGAGCGCAGGCCATGTAAGCTTCATGTGCTGTCAGCTGTCTGCTAGTTATCAATTGCTGTCCTTCCATGTAGAATATGTCTGCAAATTCAGCTAGAGTCTCCTTAGGTTTGAAAGCAATTTGCATGAAGGCGTCTTTATTCACTTGCAAACTAAGGTTGGCACCAAACTCATTGATCAGAAGCTGTTTCATTTCTTACCAAGTCTCAATGGTGGGCAGCTCTGGCACTACCACTTCTTGACAGGTTGAGTGCAGGCAGGTTAGAATGTGTTCCTTCTTAACCTCATCAGAGGCTCTTCTCATGGCAGTTTTTTAGATAGTTAGGAAAGCTATAATGGCAGATGTTTTGGGTCAAAGACTTGCTTAAAGGTAGGTTTGAAGTGTGATTTGGGAGTTGGACTACCATTGTTGCTATCAAGTACATTTATGTACAGGGAGAATTCTGCTTCAGATTTGGAGAGAGGCTGCCTGTCCCACAGCTGACAAAAACTCTCTTCAAGAGTGGTCAAGGTCTCAGCTGTGAGGGCACCTGTATTATTAGCTAAGGTGGTCTGTTGCTCAGTAACGTCTAGGCGTTGACCCTGTGTTGTTACTACTGCAGAAAGCTTGGTAAGTTGGGGGGTCAGGGAAGGACTAACTGAGAGGCAAGGGGCAAATCTATCATTTACCAAATCAATTAATTCACTCATTTCTTGTACAGCTTTATCAAGCTCATAGTGGTCTTATTTCAAATGATCCACCTTGTTGGCCAGAGCTATCAACTCTCTAGCACAGTGAATGTGGGGGGCTCCCAACAAGCCAGGGAAACAGCCATCTTCACCAGCAATCCAAGTCAGACTAGCGGCAGATGCCAATACTTCACGCAAGGTAGCAACCTCTTGTTGTAAGTCAGCAACCTGGGTCATCAGAGCAAGCACTTGAGGGTCAGGCTGATGGGCTTTGTTAGGGAAACCTTGAATACAGGTAGACGCTTGTAGCTCTTGAATGGCATCCCATAGTCTCTGCTCTCTATCCATCACATTGTCAGATGGGGGAGAGGGCAGAGCGTCTGGCTTGGGCGTGGAAAACTCATCTAATTGAGTTTAAAGTTTGGCAATGGCAGTGATGATGGCTACCCTTTCTTGATCAAACTCTTCACTGAGCCCACAAAGGTCTCTAGCAGCAAGGTCTGCCACTTGTTGTAGTTGATCAAAGGAGTAAGCACTGAACACATTGAGCTGATGCACATAAGTTTGAAATTGGTAAGATAGGCGTTCAAGGTAGAGTCTAATTGGGGTTTCCAGGGCTTTTCCAACTGGTGGAAATCATGTAGACGCTCCCTGACATATTCAGGGATTGCCTGGCACATGCGCTTAATGGAATTGACCAAGCAGGTTTGAGAGGTGACAGAGTTGCGCTGATTGTCTGATACCAAGGAAAACAGGGAGTGAATCCATTGTTGATACACAGCAAACTGATCCCAGTGATTTGTGACGGCTGCTTGTAGGGACAAAATCTCCTGAATGTGGAGCCCTAACACCATTTGATGATGGGCTAAGGCGGGTTGTACAAAGGAAGACAACAGGTGTCAGAGGAGCCAGCCACTGAGAGGAGATGCTGTGGAAATTGCAGAGCCACAATAAATTTGTAGTATTCCGCTCAACTGAACTGTAATTAGAGGCAAGGGATGGCTCCTTCAAGGGCTATCCCAAGGGCTACTGTCATGATTTGTTCTAAGTCAGGGGTACTCAAAGGGTAGGCCACTAGGCGGGGACCATTTTGAAGGTTCAGTACAGTAGGGACAATAGGTGGGTCTGCAATGTCTTCCTCAATAGGAGGACTGGTGATTTCAGGTAAATTTGGCTCTTGTATAGGAGGTGGAAAAGGACCTGAAGATGTGGTTGCAGAAGAGATAACTGAGGGGCTTACAGCCCCTGTAGTGAGAACCATTTTTGTTGTGTTCTGAGGCGCGGCACAAACACACAAAGGGGATCCTAACCTTAGAATTGGATTCATAATAAGTCTTGGTTAGAATGGAAAGGAAGGCTATGTAATTACCTTGTGGCCCTGAATGAATAATCTTTACTAGTTGTGGCTAGAGAGAGGCGCCAAAGTATTTGGAAACACAAAGAAAAATTGTAAATAGAAATTAATTTTTATTGGAAAAAGTGAAATAGAATATATACTGTGTATCTTTACTACAAAACAGTACATGGACAGTAGGATCACTTGCCACAAGCATGAGTGGGACAAGTGAGTTGCGCAGAGTCAGGAAACCAAACAATCATATTTCCTGAAGCAGAAGCCAGTTCATTTTGAGATTCAAAAGCAAAAGCGAGATATTTGTCTTCAAAATGACCCAACAAAGGCAAAATCAAAACATGGTGAATGCTATTATTCACGACAAATCCCAAACAGCTTGCCAGTGTGGTCAGTTGGGAGGTTGGGTGAGGAGGCGTGCATAGGCTTGGGGGTCACAGGTGGTTCCAGACAGAGCTTGTAGGGAGGAAGATAGTTGAACTTCCCTCTAAACAATTTGGGTGTTGAGAATATCCACAGGCCTTGACAGTTGTATCTAATTGCAGATTATATGTGGGCTAAAGTATCTAATTTGAGTATCTTTTCTGGGGTATAGTCCTTATATTCAGGTTTCAAAGGGTATTCTGTGAAGTGGACGGGGCCAAAGGGAACACCTGGAGGACAAAAATCTGTGGGCAGAGGGACAGGGGGGCCAGGAGATCTTGTAATGATTTGATAGATGGCAAATACAAAATAAGGCAGTAGCTGTGTAAGCCAAAATAACATAACCTTTATTCAAAAATGGCAATAAGGTTTGAGTGCAGAATCTATAGGCATATATAGAATCCCACCTCCAAACTTAGTGTTTCCCAGGATGGTTTCATCAAAATATCAGGAAAAATATGGGCGAGTGGCTATGAGGCCCAGGTGTGAGAGTGGCAAAATGGCACCTTGACTGGGTATTCTCTCATTGGTCAGACTGTCCAAATAAGTCACTTGAGTTTCTTGCTTTTGGGCTGTGGTCACAGGGTTGGGTCTAAAGCCCGCCTTTTCCTTTGGTAACTGAATTTGATTGGTTACCCAAAAGGACTTCAAGTTCACAAAGTTCACAGAGGAACTTTCTCTGCCTCCATTAGGCAATTCAAGAAGTTCCTCCTTGGGAACTGTTGTATTCCTTGGTAGAGTTGTAGTTGTTTCTGCTTAACTCAAATACAATGCTTCTAATACTAAAGATTAGTTCAAGATAAATATCAAGCCTAATGTGTATAATAAATGTGAAGTATGTAATAATTGATTCTTTATTTCAATAACCAAGAAGGGAGTTTTATAGTAGAAGGAAATTAGACAAGAGGCACAGAACGTCAGGATCCTCTGATCACAGCCTTATCTCCACCACTCTTAGTCCACTATTAAACTAAAAATTGGCTGATCATTAATTAATAGGAACTCAGGATGCAACTTAGTTGATCACTTGACCTTGTTATCATCCAGGCTAATAGTCATATAGTTCCATTGTTCACTAAGCTTAATGGATCAAATGCGTGAGTACAGTGACGGCTAGTTTATAACCAATCACTTCACAACATTTCCCCCACTAAACTAGATGTTACTGTAAAAAGTCTTTTAACCTTTTCTAGTATGGTGAATTGCCCAAAGAGGAATAAGAAACCAGTGGTGTGTTATACTAATGTATCTAAACAGAGGATCAACCAAGCTCAAAAGGGGATACCCAAAATTCCAGTTACAACCACGCATAATTACTCACCCATTCTAGCTTTGGATGAGGATGAATTTACCAAAATCTTAGGAGGCAAGATAGATACAGCCTTCTTTAGTTCCCCTAGTACGGCCTCATACCAGCCCAGTATCTCTCCAAGTAAGTCAGGAACACAAGACTCTGGTATGCCCACATCCACTCAGCTTTTGATGATTGCCAAGAAAAGAAGTCGTGGTAGCAGAAGTAAGGCAACTTCCACAGCCCAAACAGATAAGATCAAAGAACCAGCTCCAACCTTAATTGAGCTACTTACAACTTTGAACAAAAACAAGATGAACAAGACTCCTTTAACAGTCCGCAAAGATAACCAAGGTTCCTATATTAACCTCACTGCTCATCTGAATTGGGAGAAGTTTCCCATACTCCAATTCTGTGGCCCAGTGGTTATGTGGTCTACTCTTATGCTGGCCCTTGAGAATCCTTATGTAATCTCAACAAAGAGGCTCAAAGCAGGGAATAATATCCATTGGCGTGTACCTCATTTGAAACTTGTAAGGTATGCTCAGATATGTCTTCAGGACTTCTCCTATGATGGGGTATTCTTGACAGACAATCAGATCTCTTGTGCGCTCAAACTTCTTGAACTAGTCTTTACGGCGTGGTCAGATCCTAGATCTGCTGTTGGCCCGGTGCCCTTGTGGCATGGTTTGGATAGTCATGAATACCATTTGCAAAGAGAAATGGGTACTACACTGGAGCTCCTAAGTTACAATTGAGCAGGTAGCAGACAATCAATGGCGCTGGTTGGGAACTTGGTACTTAGTGGATCCAAGGTAGTATATCACCAAAGACTCCACCACATGCCTGAGTACATTGAATGGTTGTTGGGTGTCATGTACTCAGTAGGAGGCAAAACACCCAAGGAATATGCCCAGCAAGAAAGCCTTCTCTGGGAGTGCATCTTGCTTGGACTTGCATTTCCTTATTTGATTGGCGTTAACTGTGTCAGTTTCCTTCCTGTCAATGATTCCCCATTTCTTCCCTTTGCATTCCAGTGGCTACCCAGTGTTTGGATGGCCTACGCTGCCATTGCAAAATTCCTCATCCAGTTACATCTGGGCTTAGAGGCAACAGTATCTTAATAAAGACCCCGTTGCTTAACCCTACATTTCTTCTTACTATAAGCTTTATCACTTCTTGGTGCAAAAAGGATAACAACCCATGGACTGTTTTCATTAGGTTTTTCTTTTTCCAAATTGTTATCCATAAAGGGGTTTATGCTCAATCACTTGGAGCCTTGCGCATATACTGCGCATGGACTTGAGTGATCAATTGGCCAGTTTCCAGATCCTTGAGAGTATAACTATCTACTCCCACTTTCTGGACTACCTTGACAGGACCTTGCCATAATGAGGCAAGTTTACTTTTGCGACCGTACCCTCAATTGCTGTAGAAGTATACCAAGCTTCCTATTTTGTATGCAGGAAGGGCAGGTTGGGTTTTTGTCGCACAATCCATATCTTTCTCCTTTGTTGCTAGGTTGGTAGAGTACGCCTCAGACTGTAACTTGATTAGAGTCTGTGCTAGTCTCTTTAAATAAGCATTGGGGGTAAGAGGATTGTTAGTTTTAACTAAACTGTATAGATGTGGTGGAAGGCTTGGTTGTTGACCATAAAGAAGCTGGAAGGGGCTTTTTCCAGTAGCCCTGTGGAATCCTATGTTGTACGCAAAGGTTGCTGCCAGAAGATATGTATCCCATTCTGTTTTGTGCTGGTGACTAAGCTTCCTTAATATCTGTACCAGACTTCCATTTGTCCTTTCTACCATTCCATTTGTTTGAGGGTGGTATGGTGTTGACAGGGTACCACAGATGCCCATAAGTTTGTTCAGTCTGGGTATCATGTATCCAGTGAAGTTGGTCCCATTATCTGTTAGTAATGTCTGAGGGCAGCCATGCTTGTAGAGTATGTTCTCCAGAATGAATTTGGCTGTGGTCAGCGCCAACTGATTTGGAATTGCCTTTGCTTCTACCCATTTTGTCAGCTGGTCTACTGCTACAATAATGTACTTGTTCTTGCTGGCAGTCAGTGGAAGAGGCCCTACTACATCTATGGCAACAGTGTGGAACGCAAAGCCAGGTTGTATTAGGCGGTGCTGGTAGCGCGAGACTTTTGGTTGTTCTATTGTACAGTCATGGCAAGCGGCCAGAGTTTCTGCTACGTCCGAGTGCATACCTTCCCAGTAACAATGCTGCTGTAGGAGGTTGAGGGTTTTATGGATACTGCCATGACCCACAGTACAATGAGCTGATACTACTGCATCTGTATGTAAAGATGGACAAATGTATGGTAGCCACTTCCCTTTATACAACTTGAAAAGCTGATTATCCTTGACGCAGGTGTCCACCGCGAGGGACTTCAGAATTTTCTGAATCTCAAGCGGCTCCTCCCCCCACATAGAAGGCTTCAGCATCAGCTTGTTGTAAAGTTTGTCTGCTGCTGAGGAGACCAGAGCTATGGTAGGGAGACAGGAAAGACAGTCAGTGTTCTGGTGCATGGCCCCTGCACAATGGATTATCTCGTAATCATAGGCTTGTAGCTTAATAGCCCATTGTGCCAAACGTCCTTCCGGGTCTTTCAGAGTCTTTAACCATTTGAGCAAGGCGTGATCAGTTACCACCGTAAAGTGTACTCCGTGCAGATACACTCTAAATTGTTGACAAGCGTAAATGACTGCCAGGCATTCTCTTTCTGTGACCGTATAGTTTTGTTTGTGACTATTCAGTGTGCAAGAGCAATAGCCTACAGGATGGTCTTGATCATTCTTGTCCAGCTGCAAAAGGACTGCGCCAATTGCGGTCAAACTAGCGTCTGTATGTACAATGAAAGGACGCTCAAAGTTAGGGTAGGAGAGTACAGGCTCTGTTACTAGAGTGGCCTTCAAGTCCTCAAAGGCTTTCTGGCATCCTTCTGTCCATGAGAACTCAACGTCATTTTTCAACAAGTGGAATAATGGCCCTCCTAGGCCGGCAAAGTTTGGTATGAAGCGTCTATAATAGCCAATCATCCCTAAAAACACCTGAACATCTCTCTTGTTGGAAGGCGTTTGCATGTGGGTGATAGCGTTGACCTTAGCGGGAACAGGCCGCAAGCCATCCTTACTGATGATGTACCCAAGGAATTCCAGATGTTCCTTGAAGAAGTTACACTTTCTTGGTTTTAACTTGAGGTTGGCAGCAATCAGTTGCTGGAATACTGCCTCCAAGTGGTCTAAATGTTGACTAAAAGTCCGGGAAAAGACGTTAATATTGTTGAGGTAAACCAGGACGCAAGTCAACTTGAGATCTCCCATCATGGAATCCATGGCCCTTTGGAACGTTGCAGGAGCATTTACAAGTCCTTGTGGCATCCTGGTAGGTTGGAAAAGGCCTTGTTCTGTAATAATGGCACAATTTTCCTGATTGGTTTTTGGGAGGTCAATCTGCCAATATCTGCTGATCAGGTCCATTGCGCTGAAGTATTTTGCACCACCCAGCTTGTCCAATGTGTCATCTATGCAAGGCAACAGATAAGAGTCCTTTTTTGTAACGGAGTTCAGTTTACAATAGTCCATTACTACACAATTTGACCCATCCTTTTTCTTTAAAATTAGTAAAGGGGAGGACCAAGGACTCTTGCTGGGCACCAAAAGGCCAGATGCAAGTAACTTTTGTAGTTCTTCATTGACAATGGCTTGGTTAGCCAGACTATGTCTTATTGGCCTGGAGCGTATAGGAGCAGTACCTTGAGTATCCAACACGTGTTCAACCCCCAGAGCTTTTCCTAGGTCATGGTTGTTCTCTGCAAAGATGTCCTTGTATTTCTCAAAGAGTTGCATAGCTCAATCCTTCTGATCCTCAGTAAGTCCATTTAAAGACTCGCATGGAATGAGCAACAGAACGCTTGGTTGGTTGCAAGGTAGTGCAAATTCGTTGAACTCACCAAATGGAGTGGCATCCATAAGTCCAGAGTTCTCTTCCAGCTTCATGTAGCCTAGAAGTTGATGTTTCTTCACCGTCAGCAATTTATTGGAGAGGTTTCCTAGAAGTACTAGGATTTCTTCTGCTGAAGGCATGACAATGCCAGGTAGGATCCAGGGTTCCAGCTGCAAACTGTTGTGGAGTCCAAATACTTCACCATGCATACCTTTAGGAAAACTGAGGCTTAGACCTGTATTATGAATCACCTGCAATCCACTTGGAATAGAGAATTTGCTAGAGGAATATAAGGGAATCCCTTTGTACTCCTTAGTGGCAAGAGGTAGGACCTTAATTTTCCGTTGACGCAAGGTGTATGCTACTGGCATATCCCCATCAGCATATTCCATATTAATATAATGGATTTTTTTAGCAGGAAGGTCTCTCAGTCCATCACCATGATAGAACATTGGTACCAAGTGACCCAAAATGCTAAAGGTACTATCCTGATGATTGATGATGGTTCCGTAGGTTGCCATGAAGCTGGTACCAATTAAGATATCATAGCTCTTGTTGCGCAACACTATTGCCAGGGCTGTTACCACCAATTTACCAAAGTGGAGTGGTAAAGACAAATAAGCTCCCAATGCTTTAGTCTTGTCTGGTCCTGCAGTGCCAAATTCCTCATTGTAGTCTAAATCAGGCGCAAGTTTCAACTTTTTGACTAGCCTGGTTGACATGATGTTCCCTGGAGCTCCAGAGTCCAGGATTGCTCTTACCCAAAGCTTATGAACCACCAGCTCAATGTAAGTGCAATCATGACGTTCTCCATAATGAGGTGAGGTAATTTTGGTAACCTTGTGAATGTCCAATCCTTTAAACTGGGCAAGGAATGACTCCAGCGCAGTTGTTAGGTCGGGCTTCAAGGATTTCAAGGTATCCAAATTTGTAGAGACTTGTACCAACCTCAGTAGTTGGGACAGCTTTTTGACACTATCACTCTTGTGAGTGACCTTGGCGTATGGCATACTAAGTTGTTCCGCATATGGTATAGAGATGGTGTCAACGGCTTCCTTAGAAGGCATACTCTCTGTTCAAATTGCTTGTTTTCTTGTGACTGCATTGACAGCCAGGACTCTATGTAACAAGTCTTTGTTTATTTCCTCCTTATCTGGCAGGTATCTTTCAGGGCAGGCTTCTTGGTCCAACAGGCCGGCGTTGCAATCAGGGACGTTGGGGTCCGGGTCAATAGGTGGAGAGGGTCGGGAACTACTAGCAGTCAGGGTTTTCTCCTCAACCTGACTGCTTAGCAGTTTTTTGACTCCTCAACGTCTTCATCTCTGTCTTCTTCTTCCTTGTTGTCCTGCTTGTCCTCCACGTTGTTGTCCTGGTTTAAGTGGCGCACATTTGCCTTGGGTTGCTTGCAGTCCCTGGAAAGATGCCCTACTTGCCCGCACTTGTAACAGGTGCGGTTGTTGGTTGTGTTGGTGGCTGGGGGCGCGGCTACTATTGTAGACTTCCTAGGGGAGTCCTTGTCCCAAGTCTTACCCTTGAGATCTGTAGAAAAAGATGAAGTGGCTTTCTTATAATCCGGAAAGGGAACTTCGAACTGTTCCTTAAAAAATCCCAAGTGGTGCATGAGATCAGGGACTGTTCTTGCACTATATATACCAGACTTGAGAGCAATTGAAAGCTCTCTGTTTGGGCGTACGTAGTTGAGAAGTGCTCCTTTTACGTCAACAAAAGTGGCGGCTCCCATGGAGACTAGTGTCTGTGCTTCCAAGTAAAAGCGTTCCGAGAACTCCATTAGGCTTTCTCCCTTTTTTATCCTTCCTTCTGTGAACTCCATTTTTTGGCAAAATAAGGCTTCTTCACTGCCAAATTCCGCAATGAGAGCTCTGGATACGTTCTCATATGTCCAGCCCTGTTCTGGGAGTCTCGGCATTATGATAGTCTGGGTTTCCAAATCCAAACAATTGAAGATAGCTGCATTCTTCATAGTGTTGTCCGCCCCGTACATAGAGTTGTTGTATAGGCGGAGGAACATGTGAACGTTGGCTTTCTTATCAAACTTTGGTAAGTTTGTTGGTTTGAAATTTGGGATAACCATAGAAGTGCTAAAGTTATAGCTTCTTCTGGGAGGTGGTGAGACATTTCTCTGGGTTGCAGCGCAAAAAGTGCTTCTGAAGCCGTGTCTCTGGCATTGTTGCTAGTCCTGGAAGTGGAGGCAGCAGCGCCAGGGAGGGGTGTCTCACTACTATCTAGGACTGGTTCTGCTACATAGACCTTCCTCATGGTGCAGCCTATGTTATCTTCATTGCTCTCATAGCTATGAAAAGAGCAACAATCATCTGACATTGCTTGACTGATTGTGGAAAGGGCGCTTTGACTTCTTCCTGTGGTCCTCTGTGGCCCTGTTTCCAGAACAGTTTGACTAGAGTAAACTTGAAGTAACTGCTCTACTTGTCCTTGTAGTTGCAGAATTTTGCTGCCTTGCAAGTGTACTTCTTGCGCAAGGTCTTTAATTGTGCAATTAGCCGCGTGTAGTTTGTCTTTGAGTTTCTCCATCTGGAATTCTTGATTTTCAAACATTACGTTGGTCTTTTCATGCATAGCCCAATAGTTGTTGCTTACTGCTGTCAGGTTAACACAAATATCTTCTGTGCAATTGTGATTGTGGTTAATCAATTTTAACAATTTGGGGATTTCCACGCTGAACTGATTACAATCCAAGAGGGATTGCCAAAGGCCCTTGTCAATTTTGCTGACATGTTTGGATAGCTCCTCCATGTCCTGTTGGATAATGGTGGTAACTTCCTTATTGCCCTCTGCTGCAACTCCGTCTTCTATAAGCCTTACAGAGCAACCAAGTGACTCTACCTTGCTACATAGGTAGCGGAAGGTGGCCTCTGCATCCTTTACGTGGTGGGTTACCGTGCCTAGCCAGTTGTTGTCCAAACCCTTGTGCTCCAGCACAGCTCCAACCATTGTGGAAACGTAGTTGGTCAGACGTTCCTCAAGCTGTGTTGACCAGTTTGCTGTGAAGTTCTGATGAATTGTCAAGTGGTTCAACTGATGGCTAATGCTGGCCATGGAGCTTGTAAGCTTGTCATAAAGACAGTGAAGGAAAGCCTGCTGGTTGTTTATCAAGTTACCCTGATGCAAGATCAGGGATAGCTGATATCCTAGGTGAGTCCAATTGTGGCAGATGGCAGGGTGTGCAAAACTGTGGATGTACTCCTTGGCCTGTTTGATTGTTTTCATCTGAATACAAAGCTGGTTTGGAGTTATTCCTGTGAAGTTTCAAAATTTCTCTTTGGCTGTGGTGCCATAAGAAGGGAGTACAGCGAGCTTTTTGTGGGCTTCCCCATTCTGGTACGCACCTCGGTCCATCCCATTAATGGCTTGCTCCAGCTGTTGCTGGGTGGGCTCTGTGTTCCCATCTACCTCCAGAGGTACTGGGACATTGAGATGAAAAGAGGACTGGTCCTCTATTAACCAGGGATGTTGCATGTCAGTCATAAACTGACCAAACGCCATGAACTTGTTAGGAAGACCATCCCTTGTACCAGCAAGGCAATTGATCTCTGTAAATAACCCATTGAGGTGGTCCTGCAGATGGCGCAGAAACGCATGGAGAAGGTTATCTCCATCACCTCCCCGCACAAAAGACGAGTCCCCGGCAGGGCAACAGTTATCATCGGAACGTTGCATGCTACAAGTGAGCACCAATGTTGTATTCCTTGGTAGAGTTGTAGTTGTTTCTGCTTAACTCAAATACAATGCTTCTAATACTAAAGATTAGGTCAAGATAAATATCAAGCCTAATGTGTATAATAAATGTGAAGTATGTAATAATTGATTCTTTATTTCAATAACCAAGAAGGGAGTTTTATAGTAGAAGGAAATTAGACAAGAGGCACAGAACGTCAGGATCCTCTGATCACAGCCTTATCTCCACCACTCTTAGTCCACTATTAAACTAACAATTGGCTGATCATTAATTAATAGGAACTCAGGATGCAACTTAGTTGATCACTTGACCTTGTTATCATCCAGGCCAATAGTCCTATAGTTCCATTGTTCACTGAGCTTAATGGATCAAATGCATGAGTACAGTGACGGCTAGTTTATAACCAATCACTTCTTGACAGGAACCATCATAATTGAACCTGTACTGGTATTCTGACTTCAGGAATTAGCAGGAGCTTCAGCTTGCGGAGGCTCAGTCTCAGGAAAACGCGGGTGGGCGGGCCCTTGGTCCATGGGACTGGCAGCCTGCGGGAATCCAGGGTCAGGGTTTGAATCCCACTCTTGGGCCCGGGTTTCCAGGGGGGAAAGAATTGTCAATCCTGACATTAGTTGGGGAATCATATGGGGAGTCACTTGGGAATTGTTTACTGAGAGGGAGTAATCAAAGATGTTGTGGCATAAACAAAAAAATCTCAGTCTAAAAACAAAAACAACTTAGTAAAAGCAAAGTCAAAGTGGACCCAAATCTATTGTAATTTAATATAAATTCCTTGATTTTTGATTTTGTTTTTAGACTGAGATTTTTTTGTTTATCTCAACAGGTTTGAAAACTACTGTATTGATAAGAAGCGCCTTTTTGGGGAAGCTTCAAATATAGAATTAGGAGAGAAGAGAAGAAGTATCTTTTATTGGATAATATTTTAGACTTATATAGATTGGGCTGTGGCGGAGATTTAGTCGGATCAAACATAGGGGTTGGTCATGTGTGGGATGGGTTTGAGCCACTGGATACTTGGATTGTCATGTAATATTGCTTGGTTACCATTCTCGGTATGTCAAACGGTGTATTGGAAGGGCACTAAATTGGGTGATGGCTGGATGTTAAGCAGGCTGATGGTAGCCAGAATGCCTGTACATCCAGACCCTCGACAGTATCATATTCCTAAGAAGTCTGATAGTACATATCACCTTTTTTACTGTTCTTTGTACTAGTAAGGTAACAGCCAAACACTCATAGTAGAAGACCCTGAGAAGGTGACAGTTCATAGCCACCTCCATCAGTATCATTCCTTCTTAATTTTCCCTTTATCTCATTTCATTTACTTCCAATAAGTGTGTACTAGACATTAGATTCTTTTTGAATTTAATTTAATAAAATCATTTCTATAGTTGCTTCGTTTTTTATTGGGTAGACGCTTTAATAAGCGATAGATTTGCGGTTAATTGATTGGAAGATTTCTAATGAAGGTTTGTATCTATTAACGTTTAACGGGATAAGTGTTTTCACATTGAATATAAAGTTGAATCGATAAAAATCGGGGGCCTGTAGCTGGTATCAAGCTATTGTCAAGGAATAGATGTTCGTGTAATTTTTATTTCCTTTAATATTTATATTGGATGCGTTGAAAATCGTGGAGCCCTAGTTAATCAGAATAAGGGCTCAGCAATGCTTTGTTATTGGATGGTCAAATGAAGTTTCGGCAGCTTTTTGGGAAACTTGTTTGTAGAGTTTATCTCTTTGATTGGGTTTTCAAGCTAATCATACTTTTTCTTTAGCTTGGATATTTAATGTAGTTATGATATTTGGGACAGAAGACATTTGAGCAATAGTTGGCTCTGTAATAGGTACAGTCATTTCAGGATAGAACCTAAATGCCATTCTTGTTCAACCCGGTTTATGCTAGGAATTTATAAGCTTATAGCTGGCCCAGTTTGGAAACAAATATGGCTGGGTACAGTTCCATTTAAAGACAATGAGAATTTCATGGGGATGGCGGAGAACTATTGGTGGAATGATAGGCTTGGGTTATTCGCATGGTTGAGAATTGCTGCAGCCATGTTTCACTGTTGCTGTACAATCTTTGTTGCAGGATGAAAATAGAATCCATGTGACTTGAGGGATAGGCTTGCATAGGTGGACTATGATTGGCGGCTTCAAGTGGGGCTGTAATCTATCTAATTAAATGTGAAAAGAATAAAAGCTAAAGTATTTCAACCAATCATCTGCTTTCCAGCAGTGCAATTTCTGTAGATTGTTTCATATCAAGTGATGTAATGTATTCCTTCAGTTTAACCCTGATTCCTCCAGTTTTGAAAACAAACACAGAAGCTGGGGAGAGACATGCTGGAAACATTGATATGTTATCTGTGTTCCTAGCTCTGACTGTGGTATAGGCATGATGCAACTAGCAGAACATCGTGGATCTTGGAATGGTTTAAAATATAATATGTATTATTCTTGGCTTGTTACAATGTTTCTTAATAAAATCAGAGACATTTTAAAACAACAACAGCAATTTCGGGATATTCCTTGACCATCTGGTAGTTCGAGATTAGAATTTAACAGAGCGATATCAGCTGCTCTGCAGCTTATTCATAAACTCAATTTAATGTGTTGACTTATTTAGATGCTAAATGGTATAACTAATTACCTAGAATACAAAATATAATTTAACAATATTAAATATTATCATCAATCAAATATTTAATCACTGCTGCTACTGTATCTTTTAATACACGGATAATGTTCCTCAAACTATTTTATAAATCCCCACTCATCACAATTGATCAACATACCATTGACACTAGGTTAGACAATGATATTATTTGCTCTTAAAAATAGAGCTTACAACTAATATGCATCTGTATCAAACAATGATTGAGATCCAGGAAACCATAAAACTGCTGATCACTCACTCCACTAATGCCTATCCAGCTACACTCCTAAATATAAAACCTGACGTATATATGAATTATTTGATGGTCTAAATTGACTAATAATGTTACTACAATGTAACTGGTCTAAAGTAATCATAACTTTTATATTAAATCATAAAATAAGTTATGCTAACTGATCACACATATATAGTATTTTCTCTTTAGTTGGATGCATACTAGTACAGTATTTAGCCTTCCTGAGATTAATTGGGACTATCAATGGATCACTCCAAATCTAATGATACTATATGAGAGGTACTAGGGTGTAAATCTATGGTTTGCCCTACTGAGCCTTAGTGGATTCCATGAAGAATTGAGGCTCAGTGATATAAAATATTTCTCTATATACCTCTTCTTTTTCTCATTCTGTAGTTTTCATGGCTACTGAGATGGATGAATCAAAATCAGATTGGAGTAACTAAAGTAGTTCATAAAAAATAAATAGTGTGAGTTTTTTCAGATATGACAGGGGGAAAAAGCCACTAATGATTTTAATGTGACACATCAAACACAAATAAAACATAGCCACTGGTAGTATGACCCTTTTTATTTTTCACTGCTGCTTGGATCTTGATACTTTCCTATTTTGGTTCATAGTTGTCACCATCTTCCGGCCTTATTTTTATTTGCCCAGGTTTCCTTTTTAATTTTAACTTGCTGCCAATATTCTCAAATCAGTTAACTTAACTTTTGGCTTATTTGAACTTTAAGTTTTACTTTTAAAGTTCTTCCTTCACGTTTGTAGTTTTTGGGTCAATTTTAATCTATGTTAGCTATTTATATAACATATAGCTTACCTCTAGCTCTAATTTTTCTACTTGCTCTTTTTTTGCTTTAATTTCAAGCTTTAGGCTTAATTTTCTGGTTTTTAACCTCATTTTTTGTTGACATTTCTTGCTCTTACTTTCAATTTCCCTAACCACTTTGGGTTGTTCTTCTGATCTTGTTTTCACATCAATATCACCATTTCTGACCTACTCTGTTTTATTCTTGGTTTTTTAACCTAAAATGATTAAATTTTGTACCATTTCCTACAAAACAGCACTTGTTCTTCCAGATCATTTCTAACACATCACATCACAATAAGTAAGAGGTTAAATCTCCCCTCTTACATTAACTGTATTTTCTCACAGAGTGAATAAATATCTCTGAGGCATCACTCTCAACTTTAAGTTGATATTGTTTGACTTTCACCTCAAAAAAGTACTTGATTGTATTTTGGACTTATTGTTGAGTCTTTTCTGTTTTTAAACACTTTTTAAATAGTAAATTAAGTATTTTTATTATGATTTTATCTTAATTCTTGTTCTCTTGCTTGGGTAATTTAGACAATAGCGCTCACGTTATGTTTCTTGATAGAATCAACCCTGTTGTTGACTTTAGAAATTATCAGGACCTTGATATCAGTTTCTTGGATCAACCAGACATCCTTAAAACTGGATTCATTTTATTTTCTCAAGTTTAATCATTTGGCTAAGTCCTTGTTTTACTTCTTAAAAGTTGTTGGGGGCCTTAATCCAGTTACTCTTGCAAATTCTTCTCACATTCTTATATTTTACCAACATAGATATATTAGGCTGCAAGGCTTTAGTTTATAATCAACTTCCTTGAAGTTTAAGACCTTAATGCCACACTTGAAGTCAATTACATACAGCAGAACAAACCAAACTTGCTTATGGATATTCCAGATTCCAAGCAGCACCCATATTTATATCATCCATAAAGAAAAGTTATTCTAGAACACAGAATTATCAAATATAAAGTACACTAAATTTGCGCACATGACAAACAAAACCAACCAACATCAACTTTTATCTTTATTTTGATTTAAAAAGCCCCAAAAAACAGATGACTGTCTATATATACCTCAGTGAGCTTTATTTAGGAGATTGAGGTATCAAAATACAAAATCCAGATTTCTAATTAGATCATTATAATACTGACTATTTTTCAATAATATCATGTCATATTAAGCCCATGAACAAAAACACATTTTTCCTGTTTTATTTGGCATTTATTGAATTTCAAAAACAGTTTTTGCAAGCAATAGTGATATTTCCTTTATTGACACTCAGTACCAAGAGCTTATGGCAGTAAACAACCAAGAGCAAGAGGTTAATATAGCTGGATTATACACCCAGAGCTTTAACTACACTCATGAGGATGAAGAGCTATAAGCTCCTTCCAGTGAAACTGATAACTTGCTGTTTATACACTACTTAGAGACCACCACTGACCAGGGAAATCATCAAACCCATGTATGGGAAAATATCAGAACCAATCCACCTTTAACCAATGAGATCCTTATTTCATCAGAAGAATCCATCCAATACTCATCTGTCATCTCTCAGGAAGCAGACTCAAACATGACATCAAAGAAAGACCAAAAAATGTAATCAATAAGAATGCCCAGGAGATTATAGTCTAGAACACACAAGGGCTAGACTTTCAGGCAACTGCTGAACGCCTTAGTTTTACTTAGGCAATCATTGTGAGAGACTTTTATGGGATACAGAAAATGGCAGAAAACTATCAAAGCAAAGCCTATACATCCAAAAAGACATGTCAGTGTACAGAGGATTATTATATCAGGATTTCACTGCTACAAAAGTCTCCTGTCATCAAACTCAACCATGTCAGATACTAACTAGACCACCATGATATTTGGGTATCCAAGTTAGTGGTACAGGTGTAGACACATAGGGTTGTCATCTTAGTGCAACTATTCTCTAATTATTGTGGGATAAGTAGGTTGAGTCCACTTATACATATATAATCCAGAATTAGGGGTGCTGTTTAGAAAGCTCCTCATGTCAACTAGCAATGATATAATTTTACACCCTACTAAAAACTGGCTGTAACTTGTCAGTATTATGGCACCAAAAAGGCCATAATAACACAAGTGGTAAAAAACAACCACATTCTGATTTTTAGGGCCTTTTTGGAAGTTTCTCCAGGATAGACTATATTTTATTGGACTTCAGCTGATCATGTCAGCAGGTACATATAAAATTCTGCCATTGAGGCCATCCTGGAGATATGGGAGGCAACAGACGCCAACTACTAAGTCTTTTTAGCCATCTTAATGAAGAGCAATCAAGATGAAAGGATACCATACAAGAGGTGGGGTTTCAGTGCTCTATATACCCCTAAGATCACAGACTGTCATTTTTCTGATATTTTATTTTAAAATCTTGGCAGTTTTGTCCAAGCCAGGATTTAAAGGACATAGTTACTCTACTCTTGAATTTAGATGACTATAATGACCTTATTTCCCCATAATTTTGTCTTTGATATTTTCTTCAAGTCAGTACTGCATATATTGAATACAAGAAATATCCAATGCAATCTGTGTCTTCCTCTTGCCACTCCACCATATTTACACCTGTCCCACTCATGACAGAAAAGTATTACACAGCTCTGCACAGTGCATTAAGTGCTGCTAAAAATGTGGTTTTTCTTCCCTAAATACCTCCAACCTCCCACTCACAACCTGCAACAGCCCTCCCATCCCCAATTGATACTGCAGTCATACTTGAACACAAGGCTCCCACAGCTAACCACAAAGGTATTTTAATAATCAGCCTGTCCTTTTTTTCTTTCCATATTCCCTGTTGTCCATAATTTTCCTTTATCTCCTGTATCCAATTAAACACATAGCAGGAATAATATTATGGCTTGATTTTTTATGCATCTTTTATATATTATTTATTAATTCCAAATTGAATAAAATTGAATCAATCTTTCAAAAAAATTCTACACTAATAGTGCACTTAAAGTAAATCTTATTAAGAGTTATGACAAGCATTCCCAAATCCCTTCAGTTGCCTTGATCCACTTAATACAAAAAACCAATGGAAACCAAATCCAGAATCAATATAAAGAGCTAAATTAAAATGGTCCATTTGTTTATTTTAGCTTTTATATTGGCTCTGAATTTGGTTTCTATTAGCTTTTTCAGTATCAAAGAAATCAAGTTGAATGAAGGGATTTGGGAATACTTTCCATAACTCTAAATAAAATTTACTTCAGGTGCAAAATTCTTGTAGAATTGTTTTTTTAGGTTGATGTAACTTTTAGGCAATGTGAGATTAATATATTTCAATTAGAGTATATCTCACATGTTAACAAGACAATCAGGAAAACTAACCCACAAAGCCTAATAAAAAACATAAAAGACAAGGTAACAGAATTAAAAAAAAGTGGGAAATAAACACTGAATACAAAGGAACAAAGAAAAAGAATTTTAAATGTGTATAATCAAGTATATCTGATATAAGATTAAAAATGATATAAAAAGAAGAATTTATACAGTAGATAAAGGTTTGAATTGCCAGTTGTCATGAATCACACAATAAATGATACTTTTTTGAATATTTTGATACAGTAGTTTTCAACCCTGTTGAGATAAACATATATTATTCATGTCAAACCTGCAGGCTCGACCTGCCAGCAAGGTTCCAACCAAGCGGGTTTGTGACCCGCAATCCGATTACCCGGCCACTCAAAGCCAAACCCAGAAGTCAACTTGTATTACCAAATCAGTCAACATGAGCAAATGATGATCCCTCACAGTGGATACCTTGATTTGGCGCTTGACTCATTAACAGGATCAAGCCACCCCCTCTTCCATCCAGCCGTGTGATCACCAATCATGTTCCTTCTATCCATTGATTCACAATAACTATATAATCACTATCTCACAATAAAGATTATTATCTATCCTCTAAATCTTTTTCCCCTTGTAACTCTGCTAAAAGAGCACAGTTACGACATTGTAGCACAGGTAGGCTCTCCATCCTACCTTATCTTGAAAAATTCTGCCTGTTTCCCGCACACACCGCGGCCAACAAAACCTTGACAGAATTATGTCTGGCCTCCTGCCCAACTGGACTCTGTATGCGCCTGGTACCGCGATACCTGATGGTTTTGTCCTCTACCAGAACATGGTGATCCCGCTACCCGCCTTCAACGCCATGTCTGCACAAGGTTTCTTTCAGGCACCTCCTGCAATGCCGCGGCCAGCTGACAAAACCACCATGCCCGCCTATGTAGCACAAAGACTTTGCAGCACCGCCTTGGAACCCTTTGCAGGGGCCAACAACAACAATGCTGCTACATGGATTCAGTCCGCCCAAAGCAAGCTGGCTCAGATAGAATGCCCACAACGTTTTGGGATTGCGGAGATTTCCATTTGCCTGACCCATGACGCTGGCACTTGGTGCAACAAGTGGCACAAAGAGCACAACAACAAGAACTGGGACACTTTTAAACAGGACTTCTTGGCAAGATTTGTGCTCAAGGATACGGCACTCATAATCATATGACAAGTAAAGAACCTTACCCAGACAGGCACTGTCAAAGAAATCACCCGCGCCTACGAGGAACTCCGTCTCCGTGCCTCATCCAGCATGGCCTTTGACACTCCAGCAACACACCTCATGTACTACAACGCCCTCAAGTTGCACGTAATGAGACACGTGAACCTGGACCAAGTTACCAACCTGCAAAGTCTGTACTGTGAAGCAGAAAAAGCGGAGCAAACCTCCAACGCTCTGCACAAGGCACATACTGGGAAACAAGAAAGACCCAAGGACTCACATTCAAGTGGGCGTTCCTCTCAACCACCTCCTGGAGGCAACAGCAACAACAACAACCACAAGCCCACGGGTTCAAATGGGAATGGTAATGGAAATAAAGGCCAATCAAATTGTACCCATTTCCGTGTCACCGCTACCCAAGGCAACCAAGATGAGGGAAAAGCCCGGGGAGAGCACTAAGCAAGCCAAGCTCTTCCCACGCAACTCCTGACTTGCCCAACAATGAATATTGACCCAAGGATGTGGACCAATGCCCAATGATCCAAGTGCCCTCGGAAGACCTGGTGCTATATACTATTGCCAGACATCCCAATAAATTGATGTCTTACCCTTTCCGCTTTTGCAGTTACACAGGCTCAGCTCTCTTGGACTTGGGCGCAGATTGAACTTTAGTCAACAGCAGCTTTGTGGATAAATTCAAGCTGGCCACTAATCCTTTGCAGATTAAAAATGTGGTCCTGGCCAACAAATGCCACATTGCCGTGACAAAAGAAACTGCCCCCTTCTCTGTCATGCTTGAGAACCTCTACTCCACCATCCAAGGTCCCGTCATTGACTTCCCCAAGTTTGAAATTGTACTGGGACTAGACTGGTTACAGAAAAACAACCCCACGTGGACTGGGCAACCTCAGTGTTGACCATCAAGCGTGAAGGTGTCAACCACCAAATCTACCCAGACTCTGTAGACCAACTTCTACGAGACCATGTCTTTGTACGCATCACGGAGACCTTGGATGAGAAGGAAAACCTGAAAGCTATTGACTGGGACTCCTTCCAGTATGAAATCATACACTTCAAGGATCATCAAGACACCTCCACGCTGCAAGATTGCAACATTGTGGCCTGTCACCCAGAAATCTTTAAGGAAGCGTTACCTGGTCTACCCCCTGAGAAGCACATCCAACACTCCATCCAACTCAAGGGGGCTGTACCCAAGGCACACCCCATTTATAGGCTGGCCTCAAACAAGGACAACGCCCTGCGCGCCTATCTCAAGGAAGCTCTGGAAAAAGGACTTATCCGCCCCTCACAGTCTCCCTTTGGGGCCGCCGTATTCTTTGTGGCCAAGAAGGACGGTACCTTACGCCTGGTCACAGACTACTGCGCCTTGAACAAAGTCACCATCAATAATTGTTACCCCTTACCACTAATTGACAATCTCTTTGATGCCTTGGGAGGAGACTCTGTCTTCTCCAAGATTGACCTAACTGCAGGATACAATCAGATTCATATCAAGGAGGAAGACATCCCCAAGAAAGCCTTCCACACCAAGTACAGTTCCTATGAATGCGTGTTACTCAACTTTGGCATGAACAATGCCCCGTCCACCTTTGTAACCTTCATGAACAAAGTGTTTGCACCACACATAGGCAGGTACGCCCTCGTGTACCTGGACAATATCATTGTCTACAGCCCCTTGGTAGAACAGCATCACAAGCACCTGGAGGAAGTCTTCGCGGCCCTGGCACAACAAAAACTGCTGGCCAAGCCCTCCAAATGCCAGTTCTTCTGAGAGCAACTACCCTTCTTGGGACACATAGTCTCAAAAGACGGCATCAAACCCGACAGTCAGAAGATACAAGCCATCTGCAAGATGCCACCCCCCAAAGACAAGTCAGAACTACGCACCTTCTTGGGAATGGTGGCCTATGTACGGCGCTTCATACCTGACTGTGGCGTCTTGACCGCCCCTTTGTCCGCCATAACAGGCGCCAAGTCCAAGTTTGTATGGACCCCCCAACGTGACCTCTGTTTTAGACGCCTCAAGGAAAAACTCACAACAGCTCCCATCTTACAATACCCCAGACGGGATGGCAAATACCAGATGGAAACTGACGCCTCAGATGCATCCATTGGGGGAGTTCTGCTAATTAAGAATAGTGACGGCAACTTCCTGCCTGTAGCCTACAAGTTGCGCAAGCTGACAGATGGCAAGTGTAGATACCCTATCCATGACAAAAAACTCCTGGCCATTGTACACTGCCTCGTCAAATGGCGCTGTTACCTGGAACAGCAGGAAGAATTCACATCATTAACCGATCATAAGTCACTCATCTATTTCAAGACGCAAGCAAACCTGTCACGCCGCCAAGCGCGGTGGATGGAAGTCTTAGAAAGGTTTAACATGCTCATCCAATATAAGCCTGGGGCCAAACTTGCCATGGCAGACACCCTGTCCCGCCTGTATGTCCGCGCTTCTAGGGGAGAGAATGGGCTTGACCCAGACTGGCCTCTCCTAGTACTCCGTACAAAAGACAAAGGGTTCCCCGCAGGCACAACCAATAGCACCAAAGAAACGGTCATCAAGAATGAGCACCTCTCCGCTGATGTATATGGGACTCTTCACAGAAAGATGTCAGATGGCACGACCATTCCCTATATCCCCACACATCAACAAGTCAATACAATTCTTTCCTACCACAGAGGTCTTGGACATACCAAGAGCCAAAATCTATACAAATTCCTAAAACATAAAGCCTGGTGGCCAACCTTATACCGTGATGTCCAAGAAGTGTTAGAACAGTGTGAGGTCTGCAAAAAGTTTGCCAAAAGCGAGACCCCGCCTAAGTCTGTACTCCCCATTCAAACCCAACTACCATTCAAGGTATGGGCTCTGGATATTGTAGGCCCCATGCCAGGAAAGCACAACAACAAAAAATACATCATTACAGCCATCAATTTTGCAACAAGGTGGCCAGTAGCCCAAGCAGTGAAATTGCACACCGGTAACAACGTCTGACAATTCATTGGCAAAGAAATCATCAGTAATTTTGGAAAGCCAGAACTCCTGATAACCAATGGGGGCAAAGAATTGACCTCCAAAAACACCAATGTGTACCTTGCCAAAAATGGGGTCAAACACACTGTCACTACACCATACCATCCACAGGCCAATGGACGCGTAGAGAGGCTCAATGGTAGCCTTGTGCAAGCCCTAGCCAAACTCACCGCTGGGAGACCTGAAGACTGGTATAAGCAGCTACCAACTGCATTACTTGTGTGCCAAACCCAAGTGAACAGATCCACAAGGAAAAGCCCGTTTGAACTGGTATATGGCACACAGCCTAATATCATTCAAGCATTGACAGGACCCAAACTGGAAATTCCAAGTCAAGTCCCCCCTCATTCTTATCCTCAATTAATGGAAGCCAACAGCAAACAAGCAGCCAAAGAAAAGGAACACTTACAAAAGACCTTCATTCCCATCTGTCAAAGACACAAAGTCAGGGACAAAGTCTGGGTCATGAACATCAACAAAAGCAAACTACAACCCAAAAAAGTAGGACCAGCAATAATCCTAAAGGTAAACAACAATAACACTTACCTTGTGCAAGGGCTCAGGAAACGTAAGCAGGATAAGACGCTACACCACAACCACCTACAACCTTGCAAAGTGAGACAGAAGCAACAAGAAACCACCCTGCCTGCCACTGAACAACAACTGGTTCAATATGGCGCCCGGGCTCCTGACAACCTCCCTGACAACCTGCCTCCTGAGGAGGCCAACTTTCAGCCAGGGGGAGGGGGGTGTCAAAACCGCAGGCTCAACCCGCCAGCAAGGTTCCAACCAAGCAGGTTCGTGACCCGCAATCTGATTACCCGGCCACTCAAAGCCAAACCCAGAAGTCAACTCGGATTACCAAATCAGTCAACATGAGCAAATGATGATCCCTCACGGTGGATACCTCAATTTGGCGCTTGACTCATTAACAGGATCAAGCCACCCCCTCTTCCATCCAGCTGTGTGATCACCAATCATGTTACTTCTATCAATTGATTCACAATAACTATATAATCACTATCTCACAATAAAGATTATTATCTATCCTCTAAATCTTTTTCCCCTTGTAACTCTGCTAAAAGAGCACAGTTACGACATTCAGTTTAGAACACATGAACTCAGTCTAAAAACAAAATCAAAGTGGATCCAAATCTATTGTAATTTAATATAAATTCCTTAATTTTTGATTTCTTTATTAGATTGAGTTAATGTGTTCTAAACTGAATAATATGCATTTATCTCAACAGGTTTGAAAACTACTGTACCACATTCAAAAGATTAAAGAACCAATAGACAAAGTGTGAGGCATTGTACACAAAGCAATAATACAAGTGAGAGATGAGACATTGGTTACACCAGATGCCCCAGGTCAATATTAAACAATCTACCAAAATTCATATTCAACAGGTTATTGAACTTACCAAATGAGGTAGTTGGGTGGCTTGAATCAAAGGCATCTTTTTATCACATCCAATCTTTGGAAAGGAGATTAACCCTTACTAAACATTCTTTGATAGGCTTTACAGAAAACCATTTTCCTATTTATTTATGCCCTACCTGAGCTATAAGAAACCATAACAGCCTAGCCAACTGAAGTAGAAAATGGAATAGAAATGAGGTTAGGTAATATTTAAATTAAAAAGATGAAGCAAAACCAAATTTTATTTTTTAGCAGTGGTAGATGGGTAGGAAAAAAGTTCTTGGTGTACTACATACACCCACCTTTTACAGAAATTTACTGATTTTGTTTGAGATCAGTTTTCTTTTGGTGATAAAAAACACAATACAATTGTCATGAGTATTGCTGGCCAATAGCCAATACCAGCTGCTAAGCTGGACATATTTGAGGCACCAGAAAATTCTTCTCCTTGTATTAAATTAGTTTATGACAGGGCGACATAATTTTTCTAGTCAATTAATTGTTTCCTGCTTACTTCAACTGTTAAATAATAGCCTAAATATGGGATTTAATATAAGTCCTCCCCCACACAATAATTAGTGCTCTAAAACAGGGGAAAGAGAGGGTCTGTGTCATATTTGTAGCAGTAAAGGGTGCTATCTTCTATGAACAGTTAGTCAGGATCCTATTTCTTAATACTATACCTGTAGATGATATAGTGATGTCAAAACCGCAGGCTTGACCCGCCAGCAAGATTCCAACCAAATGAGTTTGTGACCTGCAATCCAATTATCTGGTCACTTGAAGCCAGACTAGGGAGTTGGCTTGAGTTACCAAATCCAACAACATGAACAGAGGATGATTCCTTAAGGTGTATACCTCGTTTTGGCGCTTGACTCATTACCAGGATCAAGCCACCCCCTTCTCCCATCCAACTGTGTGATCACTAATCATGTTCTTGTTATCCTTGATTCACATGAACTATATAATCACTATCTCACAATAAAGATTATTATCCAGCTTCTAAATATTTTCCCCTTGTAACTCTGCTAAAACAGCACAGTTACAACAGTGACAGCCTTTGATAGGACAGAAGAATATAAGGGTATAATGGCAAAACTGGTATTTATTATGATAGTGTTGCAGCTATATAGTAGGAGGCGGGGGAATTTCCACCAGGGGGAAGGAGGCACAGACAGAAGGACCTTCCTAATGGAGGAGAGTGGACAGGCACAGTAGAAAGTCCTGTGCAATGAAACAATTGGTTTTACGTGGCTTTCCTTATGGAGGCATGTGGCAATATTTATGTTTTTCTATTATTAACTTTGGAAGTAAAGCCCGCATCTGAAGCACATTCAAAAGGCACTTTAAACACCTGTTTTATGAGAGTTCCTAATGTAGTTAACTTTATTAAAACCATGAGGAGAAGAAGCAATCATGCAATTGTTCCGTCACTCAATCCCTAAGTGGACAACTTAATGTCTAATCCATTCAGGATCTGCAACAGTCTGGTTTAAATAATCTACCTGGCAAACAATTTCCTATCTCATTTGGAACCTGGACACAGTAGTTCCTAACTTACCTAGAGTTTATGCCTGGTTTTATAGTTAGGTGAAATGATATTTTATGATTCCAAGTCTGCTTGGGCTCAGGAAAAGGAGATGATCTCTCCTAGGATAGTATATTATTTTGGACAGACCTCCTAAAGTAATAAGGTTGGGACTGTGCACAAAAAATTCTGAAAGCTCCCCACAGCTTACTATGTACATAGACTATATTTGGTATTCTACTTGGGGTGGATTTTCTGCATCTAAATAAAGAAGAGCACATATGATTAAAAAGGAGTTGTGCCTATCATTGACAATATCAGGTGCTTAATGGAGGGGGAAAAGGTTCTGGGTGGATACTTTTTAACTGAGAAAATTATCCAAGATGCTCTTATACTGGCTGAGCTATACAGGTTTCAGGTGCCACCTGAGAAGCTATTTCTGGCAAGCAAATTTTTGTGCCTCCCTTTCACAAATAGGATACTGACCTGGGATAGAAGGTTCAGTAGGATCTTGGTGGTGGCTGCAAGTATATCCAAGAAGATCCAGAAAGATAACATTTCTTTTTAATATTGTTATTGAATTCTTAATAATTATCTTTTCTTACTGTAGATTCAGAACCTAAAGGTAAAAATGCGGGATTGTCAAATTCTTTTGTGTGAACTCATCAACTTAATGGAGTAATTCTCATCCCAGAAAACCTTACTTTTTTATATACTGTGAATTCAGAACCTGAACGTAAAAATGCGGGATTGTCAAATCCTTGGTCCAAATTTTGAATCACTTTTGCGGGCAACTCAGCTGAGTGAAAAATAAAATATTCAATAAAATCAACCATTTATTTTGATTTTTTTTGGTTTATTTAAATTGGCAAATTTTGAATCTCTTGAGCAGATAACTCAACTAACAAAAGACAAAACTCAGCAAACAAATGCGGGATACATGAATCAGAAATGCAGGATTCTGATGTAAAATTTGAGATTTCCTGTATTTCAATTGAATCATGGACATCATGTAAAAATTAATGAATCTGAAATTGCGGGATTGTCAAATCCAAGAACCAAATTTCAAATAATAATTGCGAGAAATTTGAAATAAATATAATTTATTGGTGTCTCAAAAAGGATGCTAAAGGATATAGAGTGGATTGGTGCTAATTCTTTTAGGAATCATAGGCATTCTCAAAAATCACCCTATTCCATTTTAGGATGGCTAAAATTTAGATGCTTGATTACAGTAGATTTCAGAAGACGCTAATAATAAAGTAGGATTATATATTAGGATCTATCTTATCATGTTGTCTTTCCTTTGATGTATTGATAATGTGCTTGCAATTAATTGGGCAGCTTAATTTCCTATTGCCAAGGAAACTGGAGGTGAAGCTGTCCAATTAATTGCAAGCACATTATCAACACACCAAAGGAAAGACAACGTGATAAGATAGATTGTAATATATTATTCTACTTTATTATTAGCGTCTTCTGAAATTTACTGTAATCAAGTATCCTTAGTAGCAATACATGAATACATAGTTAGTAAACTAATGGTTTATCTTTCCCCCTCTCCTTCTTCCTTGAAATTTTTTAAAAGTTTCTGCGTCATCAGGAGAGTAGCTCATAAATCATTATATGGTTTTATGGTCGCTATATTAGTGATTTAAAGTGCAGAATATTGCATCATTTCCAGTTTAGATAATTTTTCATTTCACTTAATTTCATGTCTAAACATGGGTGTTTAGATTGGATTTATCATTTGATTTTATCCAGAGTGGAGCTTCTTGATTTGGGTTGATTTGTCTTAGTTACTTACTGTACATTCAATTTGGATTCCAGTTCCTGCAATTATTATTTGAGTTTACTAGTGGCATTCAAAAGCGATTTGAAATTTGGTTCTTGGATTTGACAATCCCGCGATTCCAAAAAACATAGTAAACTTAATGGAAATGGTTGATGGATTTGAACGCTTCAAATCTGATTCCAGTTAATTCATTTTGTCCATTGGAAATATGCAGTTCAACTTGAACTTTGCAAAGTGTCTATGAGTTCCCGCATTTTTAAAAATTCAAATAAATACTCACAAAAATCAATTTAATTAAAAAAAGGCTATCCCAACAAAGTGATTCAAAATTTGGACCAAGGATTTGACAATCCCGCATTTTTACCTTTAGGTTCTGAATCTACAGTACTGGATAAGATGTATTTATTTGAAATTCTGCCCAGGGTCACCAGGGGTTTCCCTTGACTTACCGATAGGGTTAGTTGGCTTGCACCTAGGCAGTTTGGACTCTGATTTCAAAAGCCTGTAGAGATGGATATACTGCCCCATGATAAAGTCCTCAAGCATTCAGTTGTTGTATTAAAAATCCTATTTTCACTATCGCATTTGGATATCAATCTGCCTTGGGTTCGTGTAGATGATCTGGTATATTATTTGGTAATGCACAAAGTATACAAGGCCAAGTTGAGCTTGTGGGGAAATAAATTGCTAGTTTAAAAAGATTTTATGGGTAGGGGTATTTGTTTAGAAATGATGGTGTGCATTGATTATTTCATATGGATTGTTTAAAATAAATGCAGTGTTAAATTTGGTGTTGAGGTTGAATGTGTAGCATGGAGTGGAGATTTGTTTGGAGTTTATTATCAGTATCGTTAAACTTAACTAGGTTGGATGGAGCCAAACATTCCAACGGCAATTAGTTTGCGGTAAGCGAAGCAGTGCTAGGAACTCTAGGATTGGTAGGCAGGTTTGGGGTTTTCGGTAGGAGGCCCATTGCTGGGGGGAGGGCGGAGGTGAGGGGCAATGATGGTCTGGGGGTTAGAGGGGATGAGTGGTCGCGATCCGTGAGGATTGGCGCTAGTTCCTCCGTACAACGGGTGCTGGCCGTGGTGGGTGCTGCTGCTGCGATACTGGCCTGGGCGTGACTGAGGAGGATACATCCCCATGGGGCGGCTCCCAGAATGGATGGGCGGCATGCTCAATTGGTGAGAAGTCATGCTGCGCGAGTAGTACTGGGGCGGCTGATGAGATGAGGAATGCATGGAGCTCTCCCGGTGCGGGACATCAGTCTGATGTGAATGCTCTCGTCCATTGGATGGAGCCATTGGCACTCGGCCCATCTGAGGGTTATGGTTATATACCATCATGGGGCGAGTTTGATGGTGAGGATGAGACTGATGGTGTGAGGCTGGTCGCGGTGCTTGGTGATGGTGCCCATGGGGTGCAGTCTGTGAGGGATACCGGCTGCTGGTGTTGGTCAGAGATGGAAGGTATCGAGAAGAGTATGGATTGGGCGAGGTAACACGAGTATCAGAGGCTTCGGGCGGGTGGAGAGGTTTGTGCGAAGAATCCTTGGAATCCGGCCCAATCAAGTTTTCAATGCTAAACGGATTACCTGGAGGGGGGTGACGAGGGGGGACAGCGTCAAGCTCCAGGTGGGGGCGGCTAGACAAGTTATCTTGGGGGGGATACGGGGGGAGGCGTTGGTGTGTCTGTGTGCGTGCCGTATAGCTCGGGTGCTGCGAGGAGTAGCTCGTATGGTTCTGGGGAACGTGAGGAGAGTGGCTGGGTTGGCGGTGATGAGGCTGGGAGGGAAGGCTGGGGGCAACTTGGGTGTACTGCATGTGCTGAGGTGCGTAACCCAGATGCTGAGACGACGTGTGGGGCGAATGGCTCACGCGCTGAGGATTGGAGCTCGGCAAGGGTAGGGCTTGTGTGGTGCAAAGCCTTTTGGCAGAATTCTCCGTGATCTGCAGCAGAGAGGAGGCGGGTGGCAGTGTGGGTCGCGACGCCATGGGGGGGTAAACACACATGATGCGCCGGTGCAGCGCTTGAGACTCATCTTCAAGGGCAAAGTCAAGTCCCTCCAGCAGGCGAAGCTGATCCTTGAGATTATCCAACTTGGCACGTGAGTCCTGGACCAGTGCCATGGACTGTGCAGCAAGGGTTTCTATTAACTTTGAAAGTTCAATCATAGAGTTGAGTTCAGCAGGGATAAATGGAAGCAGGGTGCCACTTTGAATCAAGGAGACGAGGTTCGATGAACAGGGGCGCCCAGACCGGATGGGACGGTAGGTACCAGGGCTGCAGATGGGGCAGGTGTACAGGCCAGAGGCATCGATCTGAGGCTGAACACAGTGGGTATGATAGATGACGCTGCAGACCTGGCAGACAGCAGTGGGAATGCCTTCAGTTCCGGCCTTGAAGCATATGCATCCAAAGTAGCCCTTACCACTGGAATGGGTGCGCATTTGGTCGAGGGCTTTGGAGAGCTGAGCGAGAAGACTTCCCTGGCCAAGTGAGCTCTTGCTTGTTAGCAGGGCTAGGCTCTTCTTGAACCAATGGTCAACATCGACGTAGGCCTGGCGGAGCTCCTGGAATGGGGCCTCGGTGCGGTTTAAATTCTTGATGCGATCCATGATGGGGTATAGCTTGGCAGTGGAGGGCCGGGCATTGAAGTTAGGAGATCGCGACAGATCTAGCAAGTACCGCGCCGTGGCTATCAGGCCATCCTCAACTGGCGGAGGGGCCTGGGGAGCGATGGGTGGCGGGATACGGTTGGAGTTGGGGGTGCGGATGGGCGATGATGTCTTTGGGGTTGGCTGGTGGGGAAGATGGGTACGGAGGGTGGCCACCCATTCGTTCATCTGGCTGCTGGGAGGCTGAGGTGCCGCGGCCAGCAGCTTTTCTGCCTGGCGGGAAATGTCTCCGCCACTCGAAACAAGTGCACGGGCATCCTCGCACCACTGTAGCTGATCCACCAGACGGTCCAGCTGCTCCGTCTCATCGAATACAAGTCCCAGCTGGGCACCCTGGTTTTGAAGTTCGTTGGCACGATCAAGCGTGGCAGCAGGGTTAGAGAGTAGGATCCGGGCAGAGGAGCAGAAGGAGTTGACCCAGTACCCAAGCGTAACAAAATGCTCCATCTCTTCAAATTGCACTGGCAGGGTGCGGGCCTGGTCTAGCAGGCTTTGGATATGAGATGCCAACTGGTTGGGGGGTGGAAGCTGGGAAAGATCGTCAGGTTCCTTGGAAGTGTAGGCCTGGAGCACCATGTCTACACGCCCTTTCCAAGTCAGGCAGGTGTCGGTGAACTTGGAAAGTTGGCACGCCTCCTCAGGAGGAGTAAAGGGAAGGGCGCGAGCATCGGCAACCATGGCGCGCAGCTGGGAGAGCCTGGGGTGCTGTTCGTCACGCAGGATTGAGGCGCATCGCTTAGCCCAGGCAGCTCCGGGATTGGAAAGGTGGATAAGCCTTGCAGTGGTGCGTTCGATTTCAGCCTGAGATACATGCTCGATCAGAATACGCTCACTCAGCTGGCATTCACACAGATCGGGCGTGTGCTCAAGGCAGGCAATCTGGCCGGAATCTCCCTGGCAGTGGCAGGTGACCGAGAGCAGGAAACAGAACTCGTGGCATATCGAGCACTGGGGAATATCCTTGGTGTGGGGACGTGACACGAAATGGCGAGTGAAGCGCATGATCTTGGACCGTACCTCGTCTCCCCAGAGCTCCATCTCCTTGAGGGGGGTGAGGAGGTTGCTGGCCAAGGAGAGATTGTTGGTGGAGTTTGCGGCACGCATGATCAGCTCGTGGTGGCAAAAGGCCGGCATACGGCGGTAGCGTCGATAGTGGGAGATGCACTCGAGCCCCTGGGGCAGCCAGTCGGGAGGGGCAAAGTTGGCCGCCTCATTGCAGTTGAAGCCGTGATTGAAGCCAGCGTGGTAGGCACGGGGGGAAAGTAATGACAAATTCCCCTTGCCGCTGGTCCAAGGAGTAAACATCGACGCGGTGGCTCATGAGGGTGGCGGGGGATAGGTTGGTGGAGAGGTGAAAGAGCAAGTCGGGATGCTTTTCAAACATCTTTGGCACCTCGCGGCGGAAGGCAAGCTCAAAGGAACTGGCGCTACTGGCTGGAATACCATACCAAGTCTTGGTATCGCCCCAGTGCTGATAATTGACTGAGTACGTGTAGTGATCCTCGGCGTGCCAGCAAAAGTTGGAGAAGCACATGCCAATATATAACCATGGCAACGTCATGCCCGAGATGGGACCCTTGAGATGGGCCAGCATGGACTGAGGAAGCGTAGGCAGGTTGGTAAGGTTCCAGGGGTGGCGGGCGATGGGATCGGTGGGATGGCGCTCCACAGTGGGAAACCCACTGCCAATGTCTTGGCTACTCAGGTCGGCGCCGTATTCAACTGTCACTTCGTTGAACGGGTCGTCCACCAGGCGCCAAAACTCTTCCTCGACCAGGTTTTCCAGCTCCTCGGTGGGTAGCGAATCTGCTGGGAGTTGAGGGTTCTTTTTACTGCGAGCCATGAGCCCAGCCAAGTACTCCCTTCGAAAATCATCTGATCGGGTGCAGAACTCGCGAAGGGTATACATCTCACCCTCTTCAAACCCAGACTCAACCTCACGGTTCTTGAGACAGGGGGCACAGTACCAGGGATCAGCCGGGATGTTCTCGAGGGGAGGGTTGATGCAGCGGGGGTGAAAGCCAACCTCGCATATCTCACACAGTAACAAGGTTTCAAAACTCTTGCTAGTGTAGCAAATACCACAGTCATCGCTATCATAACCCTTGTCGTTATTGACGGTGGCCTTGCGCTTGCGTCGGAGGCCCTTGGCGGTGGGAGTTCCGGTGATGTACTCCTCGTAGGGTAGGATGTATTTTTCATACTGGTTGCGAAGGATTGTGGATAGGGTGGGGTGTTCAATGGTATCATAGCCTAAGCTTCGGCTAACCTCGGCCCATTCTTCTCTTTAGAAACCTAGCTGGTTTAGTGAGGAGTCTTATGCCAAGTCTTACCAAAGTTGCACCACCACGTAAATTGACCTGGCTGTGAAGCAGGTATAGATCCAAGTTGCGCCCTGCACAGAGCGGCAAGCGGGTGAATGGGTTTCCGGTCTGGGCATGGAAGGCCTTTAGGTTTTCAAGGTAATTTAAGCTAGCGCGAACGGTAGCCCCAATCAGGTTAAGCTTCTGCTTGCGCGAGCGAAACTTGACTTTCTAGGTGACAATTAAAAACCAGAAAATAAAAAAAATAAAAGCAGAATAAATTTTTGGTGAGACATAAATTTACGCTGACATATTTATTAAAGGTGAATAAAAAGAACCTTGCTAAAAATATTTAATCCCTTGAGCTAAGTCTATACTTTGATGGAAAGGGTAACTCGATAAAAGTAGAAAGCAAAGAAGAAAGTTTTTTAAAAAAGCAGGGCAAAGTTAAACGAAGATTAGGGATGAAAATATAGACTTACTTCAATGTCAGGAGCAAAGACGGGTGTGAACGAAGGTGGTGGAACAATCTTGCAGATGCCGAATTTACTGCTCGAGGGTAAATTGAGGCAATATAGGCAGCAGGGTCCTTGAACTCCTGTTCAGTGGGGTGGAAGACGGGAGCAGGTGGCAGGTCAAAGGCGCGCTTGACTTTGGAAGCAGGTTTGAGAGGAACGCGGGAGATGCGTTCAACCAGAATATCCATGGGCGGAGTGGCAGGAGCAGCCGCAGAAGGATCCATGAGAAAACAAGGAAGTGCTAGCTCAGTATTTACACTGGGGGTAAGTAGAAACCCTGTGCCAAGTGGGGCCATTTATAGAAGTGCTTACACGGCTTGCCTAAAGTAGGTTGAAAGCTAAACTAAAATAAGGCCCAATATAAAAAAATCCACCAAATCCGATGCTCGTGACATTCCCTAATTGGATGGCAGTAGGATTGAAACCACTATTTACAGATGATGATTGGATGAGGAATTAGTATGTCGTTGACCTATGCCCATTGCCAGCATGACTTGATCTATTCATGAAATGAAATATACAAAAGGTTCAATAATAAATTGGTACATCTTATATAATAATCTCCATCCTCTAGTAGAAAGCATATCCCATTTATCGCTTATTTATGTAGACCTTTGTTCTCAACCATAAGAACCTTGTGAACACTTTTGAAACCTTTGTCATTTCGCATTAAATTAGTATTGATTGTAATGCATTAACTAGCATAATTGCATTTACTATTAAGCAATATAAACCATTATTCATGCCTGCACATGCTTGTGTAATAGCATAACTTGTAAAGAGAAACCTTTGTTCGCCATCAATCGCTAGACATCTTCAATAACGATACAAAGCAGTTCCCTTCAAATCATCCTTGATGAAGTATTCCAATAAGCTAACCATCGATGACATTCTATTGCCAGCAGTATAAAGGCTGGCTTATTATAACTTTGATGTACATTAATTAAATTCAATGCATCCAAAGAGAATGAATAATGTTATATCGCATTTAGATTTGAATATTAACTAATCTTGCAACCAGATCACGTTGCCTTAAATGGTAGTTTCCTTCATTTAACGTGTACAAGCGAGATTTGTGATGAAAGCATTCTTACTACATGCATTATGGTTTATTCATAATTTGGACTTTTGTAAACTGGGGCTTCTTACAATTCTCCTGTTGGGATAATGTATATGGTAGGTAATTCCCTCGAAATCATCCATGGTTCCTAAGCCAGCCATCTCAGTGGATACCTTTACATGTGGGTCATTATTTTTAGAGATTAGGCCATTTCTTTTCTATCGCACACATGCTGCTCAAGTCGCAGCATAACACAGTTCGGATTTGAAAAAGTAACTAATTACACAATTTATATTTAAAACATTAATAACTCAATGAAAAATTAATATTTTTTCACACCGTAAACTATCAAAATGAAGCTAAGAATCTTATCTTTCTATTGGTGTAAAATTTTTTAATATGTATACTATGCTCAATATTAAAGCGAAAGCAATTTAAAAAGAGCATAATCCAGATTCTTATTATACGATTATATCTAATGATATAAAGTAGATCACTTCAAAGCTAATAAATACTCTCTTTTTTGAATACACAATAGATGTTTTTTATTTGACAAAATTAAAGATAAGATTGAGAGCTGTCTTGCATTTTATTTTAATTAAAAAGCTCAATTCTCTAGGATTTTATGATAGTTTGAAGTTAGGATGTTCTTATCACTGTTTAGATTGATTTTAAGGTTCAAGTGAGCTTCGAACCTCAAAATTGCATTCTTTAAATGGAATTCCTTTAATATTTTATCATTTAAAAATATGCGGAAGAGTTACAATTAACTGAATACATCATTTTAATTGATTTGCATTGATTACAAAGAGGATATGATTAATAATATGCTTAGCTGCTTCAAATATATCACTTGTGCATGAAAACTGGGTATTTAATTAATTTCTCCAAACATAAATTCATGCTCAAACTATAATAAAGCTATCACACCATTTCTTTCAGAATGGTGTCATTTGGCTTGCATATAAGAGCTAAAGTACCACAGAGCTTCTAATCCAAATAACCCAATCCAAAGACCACATTCTGATCATAACCACTCCATCATTAGGCACACATCAAAGATCTGACCTAATTACAGATTCAAAATACTACCATGTCCTCAGTTAAATTTACTTCTTCCATGCTACCCCTTTCTTTTTCCTTGGGAGCTTCAACAAAAAGAGGGAATTGCAATGTTAAAAAAGGCATTCCTCTTTATTGCTGGTGATGATCTTGATAATTTCATCAAGCACTTCCTTACTCAAACTGAATTTGGGAAAGCTCAGTTCCTGCCAACTATTCAAAATCAAAAGGCAATGAGTTCATTGAAAACTTAAAGGATCTCATGAAATTTTCTCTCTCAAAAACATATCCCAGCCTTACATCTCTGGTTACTTCCAGTTACTCTTTAAAAGAGCTTAATGATATGGGGTTTAATATAACCAAAAGTGAGTTTGAATACTCAAGAAAAATAAATAAAAAATAAAAATGTAAGCTAAACAGAAAGCCAAAAAAAATAATAACTATTCATTAAAAAAAAAGAAATAACTAAAAAAAAATAATTAAAAATTGCTGGAAAATTCTTTTGAAACAAGCCAGTTTACAAAAAAAAGTGCCTGAAAAAATTTATAAGATATAGAAAAAGAGATGAGTAATTAATCAAACTGAAATTAAACACTCTCTACTTAAAACAAAAAAAAGAAATATATGAAAATATGAAAATATGGTGAATTTCAGTTTCAATCCCCACTTACTATAAATTAACCCTAAAAATATAATAAAAAGCAAAAACAAACTGATATGTGCAATATTTGTAATTTAAAAAACCAATAGAAAAAAAAAGGAAGAATGTGAAAGTAAAAACTTACCATTACCAGAATCTATAGACATTTAAAGACTATTAATCAGCACCAAGACTTTTATGTTCATCAAAATTGTGAATATAAAAAAAAGATATTAATGAACTAGATGATGAGTCTTGTGTTGTAGTTATAGATTATAAAGAAAACTTAAAGGTTGGAGGTGGTCCAATTGAGACCAATATTGTTTTTATTCAAAAAAACCAATCTCATTATTAGGGTTTGCATTAGTTTTTAAAGAAAAACAATAAAATTAATATGAATATCATGATTTTTTGTCTCAAATATTATCACATGATTCTTTATTTTCAGGTGAATGTCTAATAAGTCTTCTTAATGATAGATTTAAAAAAATAAAAAATATAAAAGTATGGACAGATAATGGAAATCATTTTAGATCATATGAATTTTTATATTACTTATTTAAAGAGGCACCTAAATATATTAGGGTTCCATAAAATATAACCGTTTTGTTGAATGCCATGGAAAAGTATTGTATGGTCACTTTGGTGTAATATCAAAAATTTTAAAGGAAAAAGAAAATGTACTTTATATTAACAACATTAATGATCTAAAAAATATTTGTGAGAAAGAAGAAAGAAGAAAAGAATTATACAATTCATCTTTAACTGGTTCAATTTTTTTTCCCAAAAAGCATTTTTTTTGTATTTATGAAAGGAAATTTAGGCCTAGAAAAGAGAGCTGAAGTTAAAAATCTGCGCATTAATCTTTCATATTTGATGAAAGATGGGAAGTTATAGACTTCACCTTTAACATTTGAAAGCTTCCAGATATTCTGAGATATTTTATCATTTGAAATCACGTGATGATACCAGAGAAACAAAAATATCAGAAGATGCTAGTAGTGTATTGGGGCAAGTTCATGAAGTAGGCATTACTAGAGGGTGTATTTTAAATAGAGTTATCAGTCTTTTCAAAACAAATAACCTTTTTTTCTGAAACAAACTAAGAATATTTATGATGAGCCAAAGATAGGGAGACAGCATTGGACAGCTTGTGGCTGCTATTACTCTCCCAAGCAACTCATCATAAATATTTTTGGTTTGTAGTAGCACTTAAGATATTTTCAGTAGTACTATAAGTTGCAATTTTCAATTATAAAATCAATGAATTATTTTTTAAAAAATCACCCAAGCCCAAGATCAATTAAATATTTGGGATTGATTATATTTTACTCTTTCTGAATAATTTGAATATGAATAATGTGATTAAGTTATAAAATAACCAATCTGGCGCCTAGGCATAACAAGAAAAATAATGTCCCATGTATTCAAGTGGAGGCATGGAAATATCAACCATTTGATTTTGATAAAAGGCATATAGCCCAGAATAACATTGCTTGCTCTACTAATCAGGGGTAAGTTTTGAGATATTCGATTTTCATCACCACCTAACATATCTCAAGCATTCCTTAAACCAAATGCTGGCGAGTGGATTTCCGTTAATCGATCCAGACACTGTAGGTAAAAATAACTTTGCTATTTCCACATAAAATTAACCATTTCCATCCTCCTTGATCTATTCATCGGCCATAAACCTCATGCTTGCTGCCGTTTTTATAAGTCACATATGATGCAGGTATTTTTGTAAAGGGAAGCACGCATGTAATCCGTTACATTTAAGCTTTCTGTGTTACAAAGCTTCCTAATTGTATCCCTTATCATGAAGCCCATTGCAGTAATCACACATGTAGGGTTTCTTATCGTTTCATCACAATCTGTCTGAAATTCTACCATCTATATGCATAGACTACTACATCTGGTATGCAAGAATATCAAATATAAATTTAAAATTAATACATTAGCTATCATCTGCATTTCTGCTCCTGTTTCAAATAACAATACTTATAGCATGTATATAAATTTTAAATGAAAAATGTATTTGGCTACTTTAGCACTCCTTATGGAATAAACGGCGGTAGTTATTAGTATAAGTTACATTAAAAGCCTTGTTATATCGTCAAATAGGCATCCTCTAACTAATATAGTTGATATACAGTAGTTTTCAAACCTGTTGAGATAAATGTATATTAGTCAGTTTAGAACACATGAACTCAGTCTAAAAACAAAATCAAAGTGTATCCAAATCTATTGTAATTTAATATAAATTCCTTAATTTTTGATTTCTTTATTAGACTGAGTTCATGTATTCTAAACTGACTAATATATGTTTTATCTCAACAGGTTTGAAATCTACTGTATGATAGGCTGAAAGAGCTTTATTTACCACTCTTCACGATGATATATTCCCAATTTTTTGATCCACTTTCTGGATACTATATGTCTACCCCAGCCTATAATGGTTTTCCTGGCCTATTTGAAACCTAACGCATACAAAGCTTACATTGAAGCACTACACCCTATATAATTGCTTATAAAAAATCAATAATATGGCTTTCTAATCTCTTCCAACTTTATACTTTATCTTATCTCTATCTAGTTAGTAATCCCAGAGCCCAGGCTTTATTAATAACAAAGCATAATTGGTACAATATATACATCCTTTTAAAGATATCAAACAATCTCTTAAATCTGATATCGTGCAGACAAGATATCTCAAACTATCTGTACAAAGGTTTATGGATCTTAACACCATGTATCAGACAAGGAGTACATGTGATTGATTTTGAGACCCTAAGAGGTTATTAAGGAAGCTAGTTTCCTTTTTGCTACACCTGAATAACAAGGCAATAAAAATTGCTATTAAATAATTACTATAAAGTAAAAAAGTTTATTTAATGATTGTCATGGCTCAGAAATACAGATCCTGTCATCCAGATATCATATAATAGGGGTGGAATTGGAAATCTGAGACTATAGCAGGGGGAAGTTATAATATATAACTGATATAAGTGACTCAGATTTATATCATTTCAATATATGGAAGCACTTTCTTGATAAGCTCTGGTATGGTTACATATACCAGATCATACTTGATGTAGCCATGATAAGCTAGCTTAAGGAAGGGCATAATATTCTCTTCAGGAAATTTATATTCAGTATAAGCTCTAAAATAGCTATAAAGATCTTAGAAAAGAAATATTGAGCAGAGGAGAAGTTAATAAGATATTGAAGAAATTAAAATAGAGCTGTACTAAACTATGTGGCTAGTTGATAAAATAACTCCAATATATTCAGGGTTAAATAAATTGTCCTTGGGGGTGGGATAAAATAGTCAACAAGTTGATTAAGCTAATAATGACAAGCAGAGCTTCAGATTGAAAATTTAAAATCAATAGAGTTGATCATAAATAGGCTTACATTACTTATATCTTATCCAAAGACATATAGCTTAATATGAGATGTGTCTCTAAAAGTATATACTATATATTCTGGTATGCCCCTTAAATAATTTAATTGTAAGTAAATATTGGCTGAATTGACGTAGCTTGCAAGCCTTTGGAAGCCTGTGAGACTTTTCATCTTTATATTTCTTTATAATTGGCTTGAAGCTAGCATGTTTAGATGTTTAGCCCCAAAATGACTTTTAGGATTGAAATCAAAGCTAATTGGCTGCCATCAGGTAAATTATGATTTTTTACACCAACTTCTGCAGTCTTTTCTTTTTTAGGCTCATAATACCACCAAAAACATTATATTCTATCCGGTTGACAGTCTAATACAAGGGGTTTGGTTTCAGATCCCCGGTTGACTGTAAGATTTAAATAATGTGCTAATATATTTAAGGGTGAAAACGAGGATAAATAAGACAAACTTCAAGCTGCTTTAACAGCACTAACTTAAATTGGGAAGAAGGGCTCACTAATTTTGAGTCTTTTGAAGTGTAACAGACAAATACAGTCAAGATCAAAATCAAGAGCAGTATATGTAAGGGGAAATCAGAAAGGGTAATCAAAGAAGGAGTGGTGTATAGGGAAGGCCAAGAAGACATTCAGGAGCAGGAGGCCAACTGCATCATAATTGAAGCTATATTTTTAACACTGGGGCCAAGAGGCCCAAATACTCAAGAATCTTTTGATAACTTCCTTTATTTTTAGGGTAATAAAGCTATCTAAAATAGGTTTCTAGAGTAGGAGAAGGAAAGTTTTAAGAGAGTTTGAAAATAGGGGAGGGATTCATACAGGTTCTGATTGGCTGGGTAGAATATTTTCATAAATTGACAGTCCTGCATCCAAACTTAAATTGATGTTGTCATAAATTGAAAAATTGGTAACAGGTGGATTAAGTGCTTTCTATGGGGCTTAACAGATAACAAGCAATCAGGGTTTCAAAAATAATTAGCTCAAAGGCTGGCAGTCAGGTGTAACAATATTGGTGAGAACAGCTCCAGCTTGGACCCATCTTTATCAATTGCAGCATTTAAATCCTCTAATTTAATGGGTGGTTTTGCTGCCACTTGTTTCTGATCCTTTTGTTTTTTGAGGGAGATCTATCTCTACTATCTGGCATTCCGCTATAAAATTGATTCTGTCAACATTTTATGATTAAGATGTTTGATATCTGATTTATATTGCTATTAAATCAACCTAATTAATAGAATATCTTTTTATATGGCTTGGGTACTAACAGTGATTCAAAATATACTTAAATCTTGAAATCATATGCACTAAAATGTTTTTGCTTTAAATTGGTACAGTTGTAAGTTACTTAGGCATCTTTTCCTCAGAAGAGGATATAAATCCATGATTTAACTCTACTCAGATAGACATTTTCCTGGAACAAAAGTCCTTTGGATCTAACCATTCAAAAAAATTAAAGGCACAATCTTTTATGATGTACACTCTTTAATATAAATCAGCCTCTCAAGCTTGATGTCTTCTTCTTGCTGGCTAGGTTTTTGTGGTTAGGTTATGATGCTTGACTTCCCTGAAAGATTTATGTAATACCCAGACATTGTTGGTATTATCTGCAAGAGGTATGGTTGGAGGTTGGAAAATTGGAATATGGTCAAGGCAGTGATGATTGAATAGATGGTCATTAACCATTGAAATACCTTGGTGTGGAGGTTATATCTACCAAAACTTCCTGCAAAGTAGGTCAACATGAGTAAAGGAAGGTGTACACCACAATGGACAAGGTGGAGTGCAGAAACACAAGAGGAGGCCAAGAACCAGTGTGTAAAGAGTTGAGTTGGCTGGGGTTGTAGTGGTAGCCTTGGCCTAACCCTTCTGGTGAAGACCCAAAGGTTCCTGGCTCCTGTTGGTAACCTTCAATCCCAAGGCAAGCTGTAAGCACAGCTGTGAAGATGAGGTGGTTCATCTTCCCTGGGTTAGGGATTGAAGGTGGAGGTTAATTTAACTAAGAGTTGACCTTTAAGGATTTAAGATTTAAACTAGCTTTATTGAGGAGGGTATTAATCTCAATAATAGCACAAGCTATCACTGAGAAGGGATCCTTCATTTATAGTGACTCCCACCGTACAAAGTTTTGCAAGTGGGAGTAAAAACAAGGGATTGGAGATCCCAAAAGTTTGGAGGATGAGAGTGGGGATTGGTTTTTGAGAAGAGGGCCAAACCCTTGTTCTTTTGCAATCTGTTGTTGGTTTGGAAATTCTTGACTGGGACCAATGGTTTCTTGTGGACATCAGGTCATGTGGTGGGGAAAACTCAAGGAACTCTCAAAATCTACTTTTGTCTTAGAGGGCATGGTTTGGTTGGAGTCTGGACCCAACCATGTGATTTGGGCCTTAGAATCTCATTGGTTTGGGATACAATTTTTGCTCAAACTTGAAACATGAATTTCTTCTTCTGAAGGGCAGATATTATTCCCTAATTTTTGCCCTGCAAGCAGGGACTTTTCTGATTGGCTATGGTTGATGGGGTCTTCTTATTGGCTGAGAAGTAGAGACTGGGGCCCGGGTGAATGGCTGGCAGCAGGCCCGCTGGTAACTGGCTGGGCAGGCAGGTGGCTGGCTGGGTGCTGGGAGGCTGGCGGAGGGTGCTGGCAGGCACCTGCCCAGATGATAAATTATTCTGGGTCTTATCAAGTCTTGTTTCAACCTCTTTTTTAATTTTATTTCCCTCAATTAATGGGGGGAAATCCAAATCAAATTGTGGATTTTTTGAATTAGAATTTTCTATTTTCCCCAAAATGATGTCTCAGCAGAAATTTGGTTGATGTCAGTAATATTCCTGACATTTATTGACTTTAAATATCACTAGCTTTTGATCCCCTGTCTATAGTACTAGCCTATATTGAGATAGCTTGAAACCAAGCCAGTACTGATAAAAAGGGGCAGTTACCAGAAGCTTCACAGTAAAAGATCTGAATAGCATTTGAAACTCTACCTGTGATGTTATCCTTCCCTGAAGATATTTTGGTATGGTATTTATTTTATCAAATGTATAGAATTCTAGGTACTTTCATCACCATTGCTTTAATATTTTCAGCCACCCTGTCTATTTATACTAGCCTTTAAAGCTGTTAGAATAAGCAAAAAAGCTTCAGAATTTACCAAGATTAAACCAGCCAAAAACTAAACTAAGAGTACTGGATCTATACACTAGTTATATAACCTGCTGAGGTAAAAAAAACCATCTTGGTCTAAAAACGTAACTGAAGTGGATCCAAATATGTTGTAATTTAATGTGAATCCCCAGTTCCCAATTTCTTTTTAGATCAGCTTGATTCTTTATCTCAACAGGCTATAGAACTAATGTACCAGGTATCTTTAAAAAAGGTTTTGGGACCACCATGGTATAAGGATAAAGCTGCCCATGTTAAATATTTGCTTAGATCTAGGTGATCAAGATATTCCAACTTGGGGAAAATATCCAAACTATCTAAAGATGGGGTGCAAGACCAAGAGCATGAAGCTTAAAGCTATAAGGCTGACCTGAAATCTAACAAAGAATTAAAGGCGTTCAAGCTCAAAAAGCATGCCAAGCTCAGCTCCAGGGCCCATAGGGATCAACTTTGATGGCCCTCCCAAGGCAGATATCTGCATAAGTATATATATGCAGCCCTAAAATTGAATACCCCTGGTACTTTATGAGATAAATTAGATCATTAGAAATGAGGATGAAATGCTGTTGATTATGGGGAAATACTGCTTGATTTGCTTTTATTAAAGACCAAAAGGATAGGAAATTGCTGGGGTTTTAAGCAAGAAAAGGCATATTATTATTCTTTTTTACCTTGATAATAAGGGTTGGGTCACCAAGTATATAGATGTCACTTTTTCTGATAGGGGACCCCAGATATATCAAACTATAAACCAGATATTCAACACCATGAAAAGAAGTTAAATGCATATTTTAGAAAATTTGAGTTAAAAATAATTATATTTAAAACAATAATTAAAATCATCAAGACCTAAAGGGATCAACAATATAACCAGGGAGGAGAAAAATATCAGTGAAAGTGATTATAGGCAATTGGTTTCTGGATGCCCTTGGCTGTGAAATCAAATACCTTTACAGGAAAAATGATACAGTAGCTTTTAAAGCCATGGCACCAAGTGAAATCTACTCTCATGCAAATAAAGTACAAGCAGGCCCAAATCTACTTTGAATCAATATAAGCTCATCAGTCTTTGATTCTGTATGTTTGCATATAAGCTGATTTTGCTTAGCGCAATTGCTTTTAAAACTGATGCATTGAAAAATATGTTGTTTAAAGGCCAGGTTTTTCTAGAGCAGTGGTTTAAGAATCAATTTCCAAGTACCTTGGTAAGGAAAGGTGTACAAGGGTTGGATCTATTAAAGGCACCAATACAATGATTGGCTGTAGGGTGTTGCTGAAAAATATGCTTTTCCTGGGGGTTGGTATCTTTACACCTTCATTATTGTCACTGGGATAAATTGATGTCTGTATGACCTACCTTGTTGATGGTAAATTTTTAGAGGTCACAAAGCAGTTTGGGGCAAGCCTCCCAAATGTGACAAAAATCTAAAGTAAAAGTTAACTAAGACATCAAAAAACTTGCTAGTGAAGGGTATATATCATGCTAGATACTTTAGCAGCACTCATAGAGGGGTAAATTTATCCTGTGTTTCCACTGGTATTCTAGCTGTTCTGAGAGTACCCTCTGAGGGAGAGATCTAAACCCAAAATAAGGGAAACAGTTTAAGTCAACTGTAATTGCTGAATTGTTTGATCTGGCATAAAAATACAAACAGCAATGTATAGATCCAGCAAAATTGTTTAATTTTAGTGCCAAGGCTCATTGAAAAGCCAAAAAAAATCTTGCTGTGACCTTTTAATTGGAACTGCTTTATAATTAGATGCAAATTTTTTATGGCCAATAACACTCACATGCTTTTCCCTTGCCAAAGTGATTAAGAGAGAATTTAATGACCAGTACATGATAAAGGAAGCTCAGATAACATAGTTTATGACTGTATCCTAAGAAAAGAGATTGCTCATGGGGAAACCCCTGCCTTGTTGAGTTCTTACAGTATCACCTAGGTGAATCCATAATTTCTATAAATGTGATATGAAGATGTTAGATGAAGAGAAGAGTCTCCTGAAGAGTTGGCAGCCTTGATTTTGGGATTGAGACCAGGGGCTGGCAAATGGATTTGAGATGGGTGTGAGATGTTAAATCTATGAGTGGAGTGATTTGGCTTACAAGTTTGCTTTAAATTTATGAATAAATGGGCTAGTCCCCTTGACTCTAGATAGAGATGAGCTTGATTTTGGATTTTTTTAGATTTGATGTTGTTACTTCTGGTTCAAAGCAATAAAAGTAAATGAAAGTAAAATCATAATAAACCACTAATTATATGCAATGCCCAAACTGCATAGAATAAGCTTTAATGGCTGGTTACAGCAGAAAAAAAGGTCACCTACTTCTTGATTATATTTAATCCTAGTATCTCTTGTTGGTCATTAATGAGAGACTGTCTTGACTTTTAAATTTTAACCCATTGTTAATTATTTGGGTTTATTAAGCATGTACATTGGATTTGCCTTTGAGTTTCTGCTAAATTTGTGCAGTTTGGTGATTTTTAAGGCTTTGGATGGTTTCTCAACCTTTAGGAACTTTGGATTAATTGCTTGGTTGTTCAACACCTTGGAGGATTGTTCTTATTTTTATAGATCTGGTTTCATTTCTGCATCAACTTTTGTATCTCCCTGTTTGAAGCCTGGCCAATTTAGTGCCCTGGGAGTTTATTGTTACTTGAAACCAGCTGAATAATTCATTTGATAGATGACCTTTATTTTCTCTATCTGGCCAGGATAATCAGGAGGCTTTGATAGGCTCTTATGGTTGATTTCCAACAAGTTTCCCCTTTGAAGCCAGATGCCTTTGATCTCTAGTAAATTGTAACCTGTAGTGTAATCTGTCTGCTATTGGAGAATTTATTTTCTGCTGACATGTCCCCATCATTTATGGTGCCTTTTTGGCAGTTCAGGGGCTGGTGAGAAATACTCACCAGTGAAAAAAATACTGTTAAGAGCCTGTGGTCCATAAACAAATGATGTTTTTTGATGAAATAAGCAAGCAACAGCTTTTAATTATAGTAAAATATATTGGGTATCATGAGCCTAAAGTGCCCAAAAAGATGATCTCTGTGAGAAATGCTCTTAAGCCCAGTCACCAAGTTATATTGGCTGCTAGAAAACTCAGCAGTAAAAGTGTTCTTGGCTACACTTGTAACCACACTTGCATCCACTTCAGTTCTCTCTACAAGAAGCCAGCATGGATATAGTTTTTGCAGCACCCTTAGAAAGGGATATAGTTTAAATGGTAAAAGGTCTGAAATTTGGCAAGCTGTTCTCCTTTTATCACAATCTTTTTTAAGGCTGATTACTTCTCCCTTGGAGCTTTCAGGGCACTTGGTTTATCTTATAGGGTACTACCTTTCCCAGATAACTCCTTGTTTTTGAATGTTAAATCTGATCTCATTCTACTTTTTCTATTTAATTCAGCTATATTTTTCCTTTTTTGCCCACTTAAAAGATTGATGGCATGGCTACCTCTTACAAGCTGATCTAACTGCTAGTGTTGATCCTACCCGAGGCACCAACCACTTCTTCAGGGATCAAGGTGGTTGAACCCCTGGTTAGATACCTGTCCTTGACCTGTTGCATGGCTTTGATGAGCTCCAAACTTTAACTTTTATTGGGTATAGCCTTTCAAAGGGGTTCATCTCACCCAGGAGAAATCAATCATTGTCAAACACCAAGCCCTTTACTTTATCCTTCATTTTGATTATATCCTTGCTCACTATCTGTTCCGCAATCCATATGGATTAATTCAAAATGCAACATGGCCTAGTTTAACCTTTAAAAGTATCCTCGATATGCTTTATTGCCAGATTTAAAAGCTGCAACCCTTTAGAAAAAGTGAATTGGCTTGGATAACCAATGCAAGGATGGATATTGATGCTCTTAATAACAGCAGATAAAATAAATTTAAGGCTGGTTGTGCTTGCCTTGATAGAGCTGCTGTATCCCAGCACATGGGATAAAAATCCGGAGGGGCTGATCTAGCGCTTATTTCCTTGTGGTTACTGAAATGCAGTGGGGAGGTTTTGACTGGAACGTGTTTCAGCTGGCTCTAGCCCATGGCCTTTACCATATACAATGTTTAGATCTCCTGGGACCTTGATTCGTTTGGGATGCTGCTCGGTAAAGGTTTCTGAGGCCTTGGATTTTCTAGGGATGGTATATTCTATGGGTCCAGATAATCAAATTAGACTGCCTTAAGTGCAGTTTTTTGTCATCTGCCTAAAAAAGTAGCTAGACTGACTTTATTATTTTATAATCTAAGCGTACATATATATTCTTTTAATGCTCATCTGAAGGATTTGATGTTAGCTCATATCGTCAATCTTGGCCAGCCTGGATTTTCAAAAGCTTTCAACCAAGCAACTACCCTAGTAAGATAGGAAAGATGGTGCATTTTTGAGGTCGCTTGTAACTAGGGGTACTACTAAGCCAACCCCATTTTCATCTCATCAAAATAGGATTTATAAAGAACATATATGTATTTTATTCATAACCCAGAAAGGGAAGGATATGTTAGCATTGGTCATTTATCTCAAGCCAGCGACCAAATGGTTGCTACCAATCACTTATAAGTTCCTGCTGGGTATAATTTGCATGGCTGGTAGATGTCCTTTTTGGTGGTTAACTATTCTTGGTTTGATTTTAAAATCAGTTGTTTGATTAAATTGTGCTATGATTTTATCAATTTAGAGATATAGCTCAGTCTACCATTTATATATGATGGGTGAACTATTGACTAAACACCCACAAGGGTAGTGTTAGAATGACCCTACCCTTGAAACTTCCTTTTTGATTGGTTACTTTCAGTTTAACCAGGGTTTGGGCTTGGGTTGGCAAATCAACCCCATTAAGTTATCGATTGTTGATAAAATCGAGGGTATGTTTCAAGAAAATATAGTAGTTCAGTTGTTCTAATCTTCTTAAGCAATGGCATCGCTTCATTGTGACACCACTGCCACAATCAAAACAAGCTTGTCTCACCCTTCATGCCTGTCACCAGCTTCTGTGTTTGTTTTAAAGCCGGAGGAATCCGGGTTAAACTGAAGGAATACATTACATCACTTGATATGAAACAAGCTACAGAAATTGCACTGCTGGAAAGCAGATGATTGGTTGCAATACTTTAGCTTTTATTCTTTTCACATTTAATTAGATAGATTACAGCCCCACTTGAAGCCGCCAATCATAGTCCACCTATGCAAGCCTATCCCTCAAGTCACATGGATTCTATTTTCATCCTGCAACAAAGATTGTACAGCAACAGTGAAACATGGCTGCAGCAATTCTCAACCATGCGAATAACCCAAGCCTATCATTCCACCAATAGTTCTCCGCCATCCCCATGAAATTCTCATTGTCTTTAAATGGAACTGTACCCAGCCATATTTGTTTCCAAACTGGGCCAGCTATAAGCTTATAAATTCCTAGCATAAACCGGGTTGAACAAGAATGGCATTTAGGTTCTATCCTGAAATGACTGTACCTATTACAGAGCCAACTATTGCTCAAATGTCTTCTGTCCCAAATATCATAACTACATTAAATATCCAAGCTAAAGAAAAAGTATGATTAGCTTGAAAACCCAATCAAAGAGATAAACTCTACAAACAAGTTTCCCAAAAAGCTGCCGAAACTTCATTTGACCATCCAATAACAAAGCATTGCTGAGCCCTTATTCTGATTAACTAGGGCTCCACGATTTTCAACGCATCCAATATAAATATTAAAGGAAATAAAAATTACACGAACATCTATTCCTTGACAATAGCTTGATACCAGCTACAGGCCCCCGATTTTTATCGATTCAACTTTATATTCAATGTGAAAACACTTATCCCGTTAAACGTTAATAGATACAAACCTTCATTAGAAATCTTCCAATCAATTAACCGCAAATCTATCACTTAATAAAGCTTCCACCCAACAAAAGTGAGGCAACATTAGAAACCGTTTTATTAAATTAAATTCAAAAATAATATCCCACCATCATAAATCCCAACAAAAATTTACCGCAGGAATCCTTTAAAACAAAGAGAAAATAAAAGCTGCCATAAAATCGAGCCAATCATCAGCAAGCAGCTCAACTAACCATGTCTGCTTTGTTATCTGAAACGAATAGTTTTACCTGATCATTTGCTTCAATCCAGCAAAGAGCTTTAATGAAATAGGGACCTGAATTTCACTATACACCGTTCTTAAGTCTACATATTCACAGCTCGTTTTACTATATATCAGCAAGGGCCAAGTACAGTTCTCAGATGCAATTTTACCGCGGTAGATAAACCATACATCACTTTTTCAATAAAGCTTATCAGTTGAATAGACTGGATTGATAATTATAGATTTCCAAGTATATAACTCCTTCTTTACTCATAAGCGGTATAAATCAATATCTGGAATATCCTGATAGCCCTAGTAAAAAAGACTGAGGGCTCAGTAACTAATTAAATCAATCAATCAATAACATTAATTAAAACATATCATTTTACTTAGTACCATGTCTCTTAATCTTATCAATACAGTCTGAAGTAACATCTATATTTCCAAAAAAACTGCTCAGTTTTGAAAGTATCTTATATCCAACAATAATTTAAAAAGATTTTCTCTTTTCATTTTATATTCAGCCAAGCCGTTTATTGGGAAAGGCAATCCACCATATTGGCTGCTATCATGAAAAATTTGGGGATCAGATCCTGGTTTTTGCTTGATCTAAGCCTTTAATTCATTTACAGAGATTGTATCAACAGCTTTCTCACACCTTCATGTTTCAAAGGCAACCCTACATCAACCAGTAAAGGGAAAGCAGTGATATGAAAGCTCTTGTTAGAACTAGATGACAAGCTGCACTATTCAAAGAAAAATTATGTGGATATAGTAAACACAGAGTTAATTGTTTGAGTAACAGTAAGCCAAATTGAGAGGAGGGTTTGATCATTCGGGAACCGCAACCTGTGGAACGTAAGATGGAGATCAAGATCGAAGTAAAGAAGATCATTTTCAGCAGAAAATTAGAATAATGATGAGTTGGCAAAGTGACGTAAAAGGCAGGCCAAGTGACAGCAAAGGAGTCTGAAGCCATCTGAACCATTGTCCCGGCCATATCGTTGAAGACAGGGGCCAACAGGCCCAAATACGCAAACATAAGGGTGATTTTCTATTTTATTCCAAGATGAGTAAGATATCTAGAAACAAGTTTCTAGAGGGGAAATGGGGAAGTCTTAAGGGAGTTCAGGATGGGGCAGGAGGGGATTCCTTGGCTTCTGATTGGCTGGCAAGAATATTTTCAGCAGTTGTAGGCCCTGCATTAGAATTTACGTCAATGACGTCATAATTTGAAAAATTACGGCGAATAGCGGGTCAAGCGCTTCCATCACCAAATAACATATAACAGGTGATTTTCTTGTCATAGTTATTTGGATAAAAATATGGTAGATCCAGATTTTCCAGGGCTATTTGAGCGACCCCAGCTTTGACCCATTTTTTGTCAATTACAGCATTTAAGTCGTCAATTTCTCTTAAGGGTTTGACAGCGGTTCTTCGTTGGTTTCTGGTCTTACGGGGGTGTGTTATTTCTTTCATTTGGGTTTCTACCGTAACAGCTCTATTATAAGGGTAAACCCATGCATTTTAAAATACTCACAAAAGGCTTTTATTAAACCCATATCTTTTACAACCGCTGATCAAACTACAAAATCCTGTTTACACTTTTTCTGGGTAAAGTTTTATCTGAAGCTTATATCCCATAATTTTGATTCCTCAAATTTTTGGCAAAAGCCTTTGATAGCAGCCATATTTTTAAACCACTTATTTGCACATATGCAGGGTAAGCTTTAAATGTAGCTATGACAGTAAGTTTAAACCCTCTAACATAACACTTCTGATAAAAGTTTGCAACAAAAATTTACCATAAAAAATATGCAATACAAAGATGGCCAGGTAACCTTCATGTTTGTAAAGATTGGGCAACCAGTACCACCTAGCCTGAAATAAGGGCTTGATTTTAAGGCTAGGTATTTATTTTATATGCTCTGGCTAGTTTCTGGGTCAAGCATCTTCTATTAAATCTTGACATGCTTGGTACAAGATGAAGAAGATTTTTTAACGCTAGATCAATCTATTTCAAGCAAATATCATAGATCATCTATAACCTTTTACCTAATCCAACCCTTCATCTTTAACCCCAAGACCCTTAATCTTATAGCCAGGCTATATGAAATATCTTCATGGGCAAACCTTTCTTACCAAAAAATTATATCCAGCTTATTTCAAATCAGATAGATGCAAAAAGGTAAGGGTTGTATGGCCAACACCAAGAGAGAACTTGAGCTCCATCACCAGTGATTCAAGAAATCTAACCAACAACCAAACTTCAAATGTGAAGGCAAACTTTGGATCCAAGTAGGCAACCATCATCAATTAGCTCCATCTCAGGATTGGGGCGGGATAAGAACTTTGTTCAAAATCAAGCTGGGAAGATTAAACTAGAGGACCCATTAGGCTTCCAAACAATCTATCAGAACAGGTTCATTTAAATGGAGTAAACCATATATCAGCCAACCTCAATCCAAGGGCTTGAGGTTAAGGCCTAGGTTTTTTAAGGGAATAGCTTTAATTCTGCCATAAAAACTGGTGAGAGTTGCTTTGATAGCAATAAAAGAGAAACAAGTAAGCCTGGGATCAAAGAAGAGATCTAAAAGATAGCTATAGATACAAGGAGCCATATCAAGCAGGGGGCCAGATGCTAAAGATGATGATATGGTGACATAAATTTAGATCCAACCAACTCAATAGCTTGCATAAATAAAAGAGTTGGCTTAATGTATAAAAAGTGAAAAGGGTGGATTGAAAACATACATTAAATGCCCAAAAAATACAAGCACTTCCAGATAATAAAGTTGGCTGCTTTAAAAGTAAAAAGTTGAGGTCAAACTGGTGGCTTTTTCCATGTTCTTAAATGCAGCCAAGTTACATAACAAAAAATCCTAACTGTAGGATTAGGGTTGTAATAAGCTGAGAGGTTAGTCTTCGGGGATAAATAAGGAATTTACCATAAGGATCTGGAAAATATAAGTAACAGAAAACCCCTCTAGGTGCAACTAGGGAGATGATGCCAAAGTACAAAAAAACACAATAAAAGATACAAATAAAATTTAATTTTATTAAAGGAACCAGAATGGTTCTTATATAGTAAATAATTACCAAAAAACAGTAGAAGGGCAGATATATCACTGGCCACTCTCATAAGTGGGTTGAGGATCAATTGTGTCACCAGAAGAAAGATAAGAGAGAGCATTATCTTTTTTAGGTCAATACCCATTTGAAGAGCAAAAGGGAACTGAAATACTTCACAATTGAAATTTGACTCTTCCAAAGTCAAAATTGCTTGAATATTGTGGTTTACAATAGATTTGAAGCTATAAAAATAAAAAAGGTTGTGATGGATAGTGTTTTAAAGCTTTGGGTTGATGGGATTGCTAGCCTTTAGTTTTTTTAGGGGTTAGTTTAATTAGTAGGCTTAGCAAGAAAATGCTGAAAGTACTAACCTAAGCACTTCAAATTCTTAAGCTGATCATTAAAGTTTGATGGTTTATTCTTTATCATTTAAATTAGTGAAGAAGAGTAAAGATCTGATCCAGGCCAGCTTGGACCCATTAAACTCCACTTCAAGTCAAAATTTTAAAAATGAATTCATGCTTAATGGTCAATATGGTCTATTAGTATACCATAATCATTATGATGAAATATAAAAGTTTTCAAAGCTGTGAAAAAACAAAAGAATATTGGAGTTATATTGGTTAAAATAAATTTGGTACCATCAATTTCTTATGGCTGAATGCATCTAGTTTATCTTCACAGTTTTGAGAGCTGCCGACTAATTGGTATGATGGATCGATATGCTTAATAATTTTAAAAGGCATACAAGTATAGTATTACTTAATGTTTATCGACAATGTACAATCATGTGGGAGAGTAGGCTAGTTCTCACTTACAAGGATGATAAGATACAGGCTAAACATATTATTTTCATATGATATATCATCTCAAGCTTGGGAATTTCAATCTATGCTAAAAATAGCTGGAATGAATCCCCTGATTCTGCTTTAATATTGATAATGTTTAAAATCAAGATGATTAAATGTTGGGCTTTGGTGGAAGTAAAGGGTTTGAAGGATTTTCTCCATCTAACCTTTGGTCCAGAAGGGTTCGAGTTTGACGGGGTTAACGATAAGCTCAAAAAACCGAAAACAACGAGAACTAAACGCCTGTAGAAGGAATAGAGCTGTTAAAGATGAAGTCTATAAATCATGCCGCAGATAACTGTCTCCATTATATCACCGCAATACAATTATTCTTTCATTTCTACAACTCTGCACAGTTGCAATTATAGCTGGTCTAAAAGACATAGTTTATTATAAATACTACTTTTCTACTGAGCTTATGGTGGTGGATACAGCCTGAGGGGTTAATTTGGATCTCCAATTTTTGCTCCACCGTGCACGGGATATGTTTGAATTTCCACTTTCCAAGCCATCTGCCGCCAATCAATCCTAATGTCTTATCGCATTATAAACCATGAAATGTTTAGGAATGAAAATTTATTGCTTTTGGTTGAGGAAATTGGAAGAATGTATCACGTGACACTGAATCTTGTGAGGCTGGTTTGAGCCCTCTTACGAGAAGGGATTTTGGCGATGGATAGAAATATATACAAGTTGATTTAAAATATTTAGAAGTAAATCAGTAAAATGGTGGCGGTTGAAGAAACCATCATCATATGGATAATGTATAAGGAAATGTGGATCTAAGGCCAAGCTATATTTCCATAGTTCTGCCTTGACAAAGAGCTTAGTAAACGAGGGGCTAAATTCTAAGTGGAGCCTGCAATTCCGATTGGCTGGATTCAATCTCTTTCAAGATATGGATTCTCTAGGGAATAAAGTATGTCCAACATCTCAGAATTAGAAGTGCTACTGCCACTTGCCCATTTCTTAAACCCAAAGAAGATTTCATTATCGCATATCCTTTCGCCTTAATAAGCCGTTAATTCAACTGCTAGTAAGTTATTGATAACAGGCCAATAATGTATAATAAAAACTCTATACTTCCAATTATTAAATAATTACTAAGATATACAATGACATACCATGCACTTTTTACGAAAGTACTGAATCTTGATGAAATCATGGCTCAAACCGCTACCCTAAGCCAAGCTATCGGTAGTTGGATCTCAAACGATTATAAATCCAATCGAAATTCCAAAATTCAATAAAAAATCCAAATCCTCACCACCTATCATGAGGCGGTAAGACAGAATATGAAACAGTTGCAGCCAACGAGCACCAGATTCGAACCTACCCAGCACCCCCAGAACTGGCGGCCAAGTTAAAACCTTTATAACCAACATTAGGCCATGGGATTAAATTATGGAAATCACCGCTGGCTCCTCAACCCATTCTCGGTCAGGGAATGGGATCCAAACCATTTATCTATACAGTTGAATCGAATCCCAAAGATCAATTTACTTAAAGCTGAACCCGTTAAAAACATTTAAAATCAAAGTTGAACCTCCCAGCATGGCTGAATAACTTAACACAAATTTAACCTATACTTTAACAACACTCTTATCTATATACATTGCAGCATAAATAAATAGATTGTCCCCAACTTTAACCTTTACATCTTAAGGTAGATATAATAAAAAACCTGTACAAAATTAATCAATTTTTAAATGGCTGATACATAAAAATATAATTTATAAGCATGGGGATCCACCTAGCATTAGCATACCCTATCTGCCATGTTAGACAATCAGAAGCCCTGGGGAAAGTTCCCCATGGGAATTGAACCCACCTCACTATCAGGGGTGATCGTGATGTTGATTGCAATTCCAACTGAGAACAATGAGGAGAATGCGCTGTTGGATGGCAGGGACCATGTTGCAGCAAAGGTACTTGATAAAACTGTCCAAGCCATTGTCCAATCTGCAGAGATCATGGTTGGCAGGCAAGCATCCGGGCAGGCAACTGTACAAAGCTGTTGAATGAAGGTTGTCGGCAGGGTAGCAATAGAGAGAACCAAAACTTTAAATCAATCTAATCCACACATATGGGTCATTATTTTAGGGACTAGGCCGTTTTCTAATACACATGCTGCTCAAGTTGCAGCATAACACAGTTCAATTTTGAACAAATCAAATTACAAATGTTTATATTTAAAACAGTAATACCTCAACAAAAATTTAATATTTTTCCACATTGTAAACTATCAAAATGAAGCTAAGAATCTTATCTTTCTATTGGGGTTAAAATAATAATATGTATACTATATTGAATGTTGAAGCAAAAGCAATTTAAAAGAGCATTTGCCATATTTTATTATATTATTTTGATAATGAAATATGTCAGGATTTCTGGATATTGACTAATTGACGGTTTCAACAAAATAACGCAGGCCAGCAGTTAATCGCTCTTGGGAAGGGTTTTAACAAAATAATGTGGGCTGCAGGTTGTGGGATCAGTGATCAAATCATATCCTGGCATTAACATACTCGTGCATTACAATTAATTAATGATATATGCAATTACTGCTCATTAATTAATCCACCTTGAACCACCACCTCAAACATGCTTCCCATAATAATTACTATTCTAAAACTTTAAATGAATCCTAGAACAAGAGGGCTGTCATATGAACCGTCATCTGCATTACATCTAGAAGAGTCCAACATGGACTGGGCTGTCAGGTCAACTACTCTAAGATAAAAGGCTTTGAGCCTATTGTATTAGAGTAGCTCTGATTAAGTAAAACAATCCTCTCTGTGAACTAGTAGCCAACCACTGGCTAGCTAGCCCTAGAAGTGGCCCAGGTAGACAGAAAGAATACCAATATGTGGAAGATGTAAAGCAAGCCTTCCATTAAAACCACCCCAAAAAGGATGGGCCTCCTGCTGCGCTGACCTAATGCTACTTCAGTCTCTTTTAGCGTTGTGAGCTAACTTGGATAAAACATGGGCAGGAGGGCCACCTTAAAGCCAGTCCATTAGAATAAAAGACTGCTTATTCCTTATTGACTTGATGATTGATCCAAGTCTTATTTCCTCAATGTGATCCTCTCTTAAGTTTTATCAGTGGAGAGCAAAAGATGATACTGTTGTCATACAGTATAATTATCTATAGCAAAATATAGAGACAACTTATGAACCTATATCCAGAAGTAGGAAGAACCGTCCCAAATACTTTGGGTCTTGGGCCCTGTCAGACTTGCTACTTTTTATGGCAACAAAATATTCTAGGCCAAAGGTTATGCCAAAGTCACAGGTTCTCTGTACTTTTCTAATGTTAGAAGACTTAGGATATCAACTGGCGGATGATAAAATACCAAGGTCTGTGATTTTCTGACAAAATAAAATAGATTGCTTTAAGCTAAAAAAGTTGATTTTTTATTAATTAATATATAATTTTTATTTGAAAAAACTAAAGATAAGATCAAGAGCATTTTTTATTTTGTTTAAAAAGCTCAATTATTTAGGATTCTATGGTAGTTTGAAGTTAGGACATTAATTTATTTGCTGTTTAGATGAATTTTGAGGTTCAAGTGAGCTGCAAATCTTGAATTAAGCATTTTTAAATATAATTCTTTAATATTTTATCATTTTAAAAATATGTGGAAGAATTATAATTAAGTTAATACATCATTTTAATTGATTTGCATAGATTACAAAGAGGATATGATGTAATTTGATGCTTAGCTGATACACAGATATCACTTGTGCATGAAAACTGGGTATTTTATTTATTTTAGGAATATAAATTTAAGTTGAAATTTTAATAAAAGCTATCACATCATTTCTTTCAGAATGGTGTCATAAGGCTTGGTATACAAGAGATAAAGCACCACCTAAGGTTTACTTCAAACTATCTTTACAAAAAGATATCATTCCTGCAACCAGTACTCTTTTGCAAGGCATCTCTACAAATCATCTCTTTATCATCAATAAATAATCCAATATTATGGAATCTTTCAACTTCACCTCTACTATGCAGCCTTTTTTCTCCTTGGGAGTATCAACAAAAAGAGAAAGAATTGCTATGCTAAAGAAAGCATTCCTCTTTGTTTTTGGAGGAAATATCAATTCCTTCATCAATCACTTTCTCACTCAAACTGAGTTTGGAAAAACAGAGTTCATTGCTTTGATTCAAAATCAGAAACTAAATGGGATAATTGATGGCTTTAAGGATCTTCTGAAATCTGCTCCCCAAAAGCATCTCCCAGCCTTGAGATCTCTGGTTACTTCCAGTTACTCTTTAAAAGAGCTTACTGATATGGGATTTAATATAACCAAAAGTGAGTTTAAATACTGTCAGAACTCCAGAATAATATGGTAGACTTGACCATTATTCCCCTGACTGATTGGCTAAGACAACCAATTGCCATGAAGCTAGATAACTTAAAGAAGTATCAGCTGATCTTGTTCCTGGCCTCAGGTAATCAGTGCTCTTATTATTACTCCAAAGATTGATCCTGATCCAATAATGGTCTCCTCATTAGATCAACCCTGAGTAAACAGGCTTGATGATTCATAACTATAATCACAGAACACTCCTCAGCCAATAAGACAGAGTGTTTATGAATAATAATGCAAGATGACTACTGCCAAACATTTGCGCTTGCAGACACATTGAAATCTATGATTAATATAGAAGGTTGTTCAGAAGAATACTGTATGATGCAAAAACCCAGTCAACAGGTTAACTAAACTCACATATGCATAAACTGCCAACAAGATGCCACCATTACGCTGATAAGATAAGCTGAGGTCTGGTAATCTATTGAAGTTCCATGCCAGACTGGCATGGCTGCCTAACTCTGGGGGCTGAAACTAGCAGTCTGGGGAACAGATAGACTGACTAGTAAGAGTTGGAAGCGTCAGATTACAATCTGGTAAGAGGGCTTATCCACCCTATATAAGGTGCTCTCCTGATTAGAGATTGAGCAGAATATTCACCATTGAAGATAGAGATTGAAGATCTCCATTGTTGTATCACTACTAGCCAGTGTCTAGTAGTCAGAAGTATCTGAGTAGAGCGTGCCGCTGTCTACTTGCAGACCCTGTGTATTTTCTCCTACGGCCAGACAAGACTCTGCCAGGCTGTAGCTGTACTCTAAGACTCAATTGGTAGCTATAGATTTTTGCCATACAATCACTATCAACAACCCCCATCCAATAACCATTAAAAAAGACAATTCCTCAAGATCACAAAATCTTGACAAATACTCAAGAAAAATAAATAAAAATAAAAATGTAAGCTTAAATAAAAAAGCCAAAAAATAATACAGTAGTTTTAAAAGCTATGGCAACAACCAAAAATACCTCAGATTTAAACAAAATGATTTCATATTTGAACAAAATTCAACTCTCAGGTTAAAATATACACTCTGTTAACAGGGTTTATTGGTGTTAATGGGCAAAATGAGTCAACACAGCAACAAAGGGCTCAAACGCAGAGAAAAACCATTCAAAATACAATCTGAAATACATTGATTCAAAAAAATGGTGTGAGTTGACTTTTGGTGTACATATGTTTACTATGTGAATTGGTGACAAAATACACCCAAGCAAGGTGAGTCAAAACTCAATCCAAAAACAAAACACAATAGCAACTCACTACGTAAACAAAATCACTCACTCAGTGTGTGCAATGGATTATAATCATGAATGATACCAAGGTATCTAAAATAAGACACAAGATCTGAAACATAAATTTTAAAAATATTGTGTTGAGTGTTTGAATTTGACAATAAAATCTAGGAAAATGGGTGGATTTTTTTTGAGTATTATAAAATGGGCTGTCAGGCACCCACCCACTAGGAAGTAATCTCCCTAGGTGGTGAATGATTGCAGAGGGATTTAATCCGTGACCAGAGATCCCACAGGCAAGGATACCATCCCTAAATGGAATAGTTCCCCAAAGATTTGGTACCTGCCTAGCAGAGGGTTGAAGCAACCCAAGAAGAAGTACACTCCCAAATGACACAGCAAGAAGGCCAAAGCCAAAGGGCGGAAAACTTGAGGCTCAGTAACCTAAGAAGTGCAACCATAGACCTTGGTTTCTTCTCGGACAGGTGGGTTGTTTGATAGAGGTGTTGTGGTATACCAGACTCCAGGAATAACGCGGCGCCAGGAGCTGTCAAGGAATTGGGACTCTGGCGTTGTACCCAAATCAGCGTGTGATCCCATCAAAGCGCTGGTCAACACCGTTGTCAGCAGGAATATCCAGAATAACCATTTATACCCAAGAGACTCCATAAGAGGAGTCTTGGGTAATTTCATGGCTTTGGACTTTTAGAGGTCTAAGTTGAAATAAAAGATAAGCAAAACAATTCACTTGGGTGAATGTAGACTTTATTGATTAAACAAATACTGAAATAGAGCTTACCAGCTTTTGATAGCACGGTAGCGGAAAATAATATAGGAAAAGTAGTTTAGGAAAGTTGGAGAGGAAATGTGGAGATTTGGCAGTTAGGATCTTCAAAACTGGGGAAGATAAATTATTTCCTTATGTTTTAAAATTCTTCTCAGCAAAAGTATCATATTTTCCTTAACTATTCTTTCATTCTATGGCATGGCTTGGAATGTATTTACTCAATCTCACAGAAGGTGGGGACCAGGAGGTGACCTTGGCAGCAACAACAGAAGGAACAGCAAACAACAGACCCAAAACCAGGCAAAGAAGACTACCCACTTCCCCCGAGCTGCCAATGTCACTGAGTGTATTACCAAGAAGATTTGAATTGGCGTTGTCAACCTCTGATTGGCTGAAGCCCAGTACAAAAGATAATGATCAGCTCAAAGTTGTTTTAATGCTTGTTTTGTATAGATCAGTTTTAAAGGCATCAGAAGAAGAACTGGGTTTGAAACTCATAGATGAAAACAATGCCTCAGAAGCCACTTCCGGGCCTGAAATCAAAGGTAATTCTGAACAGATACTACCTATTAACACATTCCCTTTAGGAGATTCCAAAGAAGATAGAGGGGAAAGTAAATCCCCCTTTTCAACTAAAGATAAGTTGTTGTCAGGAAGTATATTCCTGACATGGGCGTTGTAAAACCAAAAACAACTAATTAAGAAATAAAAAATCTATAATTGGGATATTGGATGGGAAAAACTCTAATTAAATATCCATATTCAGATAAAAGCAAAAAATAAAATTAGGGAGTAAATTAATTGAAATTTATTTAATATTTTATTAAATTTTAAAATGGAAGGAACACAACAACAGAGTACCAATACACCTGTTGTGCGCCGTGGTTGCAGTTGCCCCCACGGGTCAAAGAATAGAGTTAGTGCAACCCAAGTACTTACTCAAGAAGGAGACAGGAGAGGAGAGTTCCATAGTGACACTGCACTGACACAGCCAGTTCAAGGAGTATAAGCTGCTAGGGTGCAGAGCATAAACCCTTGGGTCCCCAAGCTGACCCGGAAGCCTACCAAGGTCACCACTACAAAGAAAGTTAGAAACAAGGAGGTAGAACTTACTTCATATGTGTTCAACGTTGTGTACCATCAAGAGTTGGTCCTGTCAGCCATGCTAAAGAAGGTGAAGCCTGTACTTGATACTAGCTAAAAGCCCTACGTCAGTGATGGTAATCAGGAAGAGGATGAGGATCCTGAGTTCTTCAGAACTGATGAGGGACAGTTGGTGCTAAAGAAAGTTGCAGCCTTCTACAACAAGGTACCCATGCCTTGCAAGCCAGTCCTTGAGCAGGATCCCAATTCAACTACTCCCGCTAAAAAGCCCGCTCAGAAGCGCATCCCTGACATTAAACACATCATTCTGCTTAAGCTAATGTGTGAATTGGGCAATTACAAGGCGGCCACAGCCCTTGTTGGGGTGGATCTCAAGTACGCCAGCAAGACCTTCAACAAGTTCATTGATACTGGCCAAGTCCTTGCCGCGGAGAAATCCTTGCACATTTCTACTATGCTCACCAAGGAGCACAAATGGGCAATCCACCAGTGGATCATCCGGGACTGCCATCTTTAACTGTAAAATATACAGGCAATGGTCAAGTCCACTTTTGGGGTTGAGGCTTCCATTTTCATTTACTACCATCTGCTGAAGAAGATGTGCTTTTCCTGGAAAAGCTTGGGGTATCTCTGTACAATAAGAATAGTCCAACCAATATTGACGCCCAGAAAAATTACGCAGAGGCGTACACTGCCCTCAAAGCCAAGGGGACAGTCAAATTTTATTATATTGAAAAATCAGCATTTGCCTTGTCAATCCGCAATGGGTATGGGTATGTCCCCAGAGGCTCCAATGATGGGATGGCTTGGCGTGCTGCAGTCTGCGCCACAGCATACTCAATGGTGGCTCTCCTCAGTCCAAAGGGGGTCAAGCTCTATCAAATGATTCTGGGCTCTCACAACAGCCATACCTTTCTAGCATTCCTCTAATTGGACCAGGAGCACCTGAGGTGCACAAGCCCAGGCTTCACCAATGTAACTGTTCTGGACAACATTGGTCTCCATAAGTGGCTGATATTCTCAAGGAATTCCCAATGATTGACACCAGCATTGCAGTAGGCCCTCAGCAATTGGCCACAGCAAATTTGTGTCTTCTCTTCCTCCCTGCCTATTTGACCTTCCTAAATCCCATTGAGGAAGTCTTTGGGTGGCTCAAGCAAGTTGTCAAGTGAGGAACCCCAACTGGGACTGAGGACCTCTTTAATCTGCTGCAGGCCAGGATCCACACCCTTCCAGCTGAGACTGTGGCCAAATTCTATGGCCACGCTGATTTGTTTATCCCTGTGTGCCTAGCCAAACAGCCAATCAATTAAAGGCTTAGCTTGTCCAACTTTTTTATATTCTCTAATTTACTATTCAAGATTTATTAATTATCATTTTATATTTAGATGTTTCCAAGCCCACAATCACATTCAGCAGGACAATCAATGAAGGCTAGTAATTTATTTATTTATAATCATTTTTTATTGTGTCATCTAAGGGTATCCCAAATGCGTGATACTGGATTACACAAACACATTAATATCACTTTTGGCAAATAAATATAATAATCAAAAAAGTTAAATGTAATGTGTACAAATAAGAAGTAGATTTTATTGAAATATATTATTATGCTTTTATTAAGACCTTCTCTGGGATATATTCTGCAAATCTCATTTGCTAAAATAAGAATTAGAAAATTTTGTTATAATAAAAATAATATAAATTGCAATGGAATTATTTGGAAGAGAGAATTTATTAAGAGCGCCTGTAGTGAGTTCTTCTGTATGTACCCACCCTGCAATGGAGGTGGTGCACAACCTCCACCATCACACTGTGGACAGTGAATACACCCTTATTAAAAAAATCCTGCCTGCTGGTGAAGGGGAGTAGGGTTAGGTGCAAATGGAGGAGCATCTTCTCTGGAAGGGCTGCAAACCTGTAGATACCAGCCAGGACCAGGGCGTCCTGGATGATGTGATCCACTGAGTCATACCTGGGGGGACCTTCTTCCTGTCCAGGGAGAGCCTGGCCTTGTTGATTCCTACAAAGACCCCATCAAGATCCTCCACGCTGGCGCCCATTCCAAAGTAGAAGAGATACCCAAGGTAAACCACCAGATGAAGCCTTTGCCCAGCAAAGGCTTCCACAAACTCACATAATTTATTGAAAACCACACTGATCTTCTTATCATGCTTGGTCTTTGCAAAGGTCAGCTCCATGGCTGCAGGGACCCCCGTCTTGTTGGCACTCCAGGCCAACCCAAAGTTGGCAAGGAGGATTTTTGTCTTCTTGACAGCTGTTGCATCTGCAACAGCCAATTTTCCCACCACACACCCAAAGTTGTCCAACAGGTAAGATATTGTGTGCTCCACCGGGAAGCAGAAGCAAGCAGCCGCATAGGCCTGGCCCATCTCCGGTACATTCTTGAATGGGAGTGTCAACAGGACGTTCCAAACAAGCTCAATGGAGTTTACAAAGTAAACTCCACTGAGGTTAACCGGGTCCAGGCAGACCAGTTGGGCATCCTTGTAGGCAGTAACTGCCCACTTGGATACCCCCTTGTCATGTGTCAGCCCGGCCAATGCCTCCCGCAACATTGGAAAGGACCCATGGATGCGGTCCTTCAGCTCCCGCAAGTCAGGGGGGACAGATACAGCTGCTTGGCTGCATGAGTGGCATAGTTGGCGTAGAATGTGATAGGGACAAAGGGGACCAGGACTTGGCAGAGTTCACCTTCTATGTTCTCTAAAAAATAGGTAAGTATTTAAATTTTTTATTAATTTTATTTTTTTATGTTAACTTTATGTGTTTCTTCCTTGCCAGCTGCTTCAGCAGGCTTGGCCATTCTTGGCGCAAGCAGTTGTGTGGGCAATTTGTGAGAGAGGGGGGCTAAACTAACTAAGTTTAGCTCCCATCCTGGCAAAACAAACCACCAGGATGCCGCCCAGTGGAGGACTGGGACAGCCACTCAAAGGGGGAATCACAAGGAGGACACAGGGGACAGTTGAGGAAAATAAGCGTTCAAGCCCATCAACATAAGTCTGGTGAGCAGCCAAGGAGTGCAAGTGGGAGTGGGAGGGAACACCTCAGGGTCCACAAGTGGTACTAAATCACTCTGGGCCAAACTGGGGAGGGGAGTCATGGAAGGCAATTCCTTCTCAGAGGCAGGCAAGGTATATTCAACGATACCCAGATCCAAGTTGTCATATGTCAAACTCTTGACCACAGCCTCTCCAGAAAGGAGAAGGCCACTGGGGAGATTCCAGAGACCAGTAGGATCTTCACTTATAAGACGGGCAGATGAGGAGATTTCCCCCCACAGATCTGGGGAGGTAGACCACTGAAGCAGCAGAAATGAAGCCAGGGAAAACACAACAAACTCAATAACTGGGAGTATCATAGTTGTAACCTCCACAAAATTTGGAAGAGATTGATAGGTTTTTCAAAAAAAATAACACTAAAAAAATGTCCTGGCAGGGTAATCTCAATCAGAGGGGCAAAAGAAGCAACAGAGTGACCCAGGGGAGCTTTACGGTAGTCTTGGGTGTGTTTAATAAAGCTGGAAAACAAAAGCAGGTTCAAAAACAAGAGTTTTAAAGAAAAAATCAAAATAATAATAAAAATTATATTGAAGATTAAATCAAAATTTTCAAGTTCAAAAGCTGTCTTCAAAAGCAAAGGCAGAAAAGACAGTGACTATGTGTTAAGACTCCTTTAGAAGGACTCAGAGAAGGTACCAGGTTTGAAACAGGCCGATACAAGGTAAGCTTTAAAGAAACAACTAACACTTCAATTTTTAGACTGTAGAAAACTCCAAACAGGGTTTCCCACAACAGAAAATTAAATTTATGTGCAATAAGCTCCAAACTTTAATATAATTGGAAAATAGACAAGCAGGGACTGAAAGTCCCCTTGCTGTGTTAAAAAAGGAATGGATTGCAAGGAAAGTGATCACATGACAGTTGGCACTAGATCCAATTGGCTAGGGGAAAAACTTTGCTGGATAGGCTCAAGGAGACTGGAGTGTTTCACTCTAATTTCTGCGGTCTGATCTGATTAGCTAGAAGAGGTACCAGGCATTTGGAGTTCAACTGAGTTGTCAAGCGTCAATGTGGCTGCCTTTGATTGGCTGGCTCTGATAGTTTTTAGAAATGGGCAACACCAGGATAGTAAGTAGTCTAAATTGACCAACGTTTCTTCCCAGGAGGGAGCAACCAAGGGCAAGGAATCTGCGGGGTAGGCTAGCACAAACCTCTCATCAACTGTGTGTGCTAAATCCTCTAAAAAATGAAGGGGTTTGGCTGGCATTTTTGGGCCTTTCTTGATGTGGCAGGGGAAGATTTTACAATCTAATGCCAGGGGTGGCAGTAAATTTACACAATTATTTATCCTCTGCTGTTGTGAAGTGATTGGTTGTAAACTAGCTGTCACTATATTCAGGTTCTAATCCATTAAGCTTGGTGAATCAAAGGGCAATGGTACTCTTGCCTTGGATGATAAATAGTCCAAACAATCAACTAGGTTGTATCCTGAGTTCATATTAACTGATGATCATCCAATCATTAGTTTAGTATTAGGCTAAGCAATAGAGGGAACTGGGCTGTAACCAGAAGATCCTGGCGTTCTATTGACTCTCATTAATCTCTCCTTCACTATATAAACTCTCTTCTTGATTGATTAAATAAAGATCAAATTACATACACTTATATTTATTATACACATTAGGCTGCAAGAATTATCTTAGCTTAATCTTTAGTAATAAATAGGTTGTAGTTGAGTTAAGTGTTAGTAGCTATCAACCAACCAATAGCTGAAGTTACAACATTTGGTGCTCACTGTTGCATGCATCTGTCCAATGGTACTTGTTGCCCTGCTGGGGACTCGTCTTTTGTGCGGGGAGGTGATGGAGATAATCTTCTCCATTCCTTCCTTTGTCACCTCCAGGACCACCCTGATGGGCTTTTATCAGAGATCAATTGCCTTGCTGGAACAAGGGATGGTCTGCCTAATGAATTCATGGCTTTTGGTCAGTTCATGACTGACGTACAGCACCCCTGTCAAATAGAGGATCAGTCCTCTCTACACCTCAATGTCTCAGTGTTACTTGAGGTAGACAGAAATGCAGAGTCAACCCAGCAACAGCTGGAGCAAGCCATTAGCGGGATGGACTGGGGTGCATATCAAAATGGGGAAGCCCACAAGAAGCTTGCTGTACTGCCATCTTATGGCACTATGACCAAAGAGAAATTCCACAATTTCACAGGAATAACACCAAATCAGATTCAATTACAGATGAAAACAATCAAACAAGCCAAGGAGTATATCCATAGTTTTGCACATCCTGCCATTTGCCACAACCAGACTCACTTGAGTTATCAACTGTCCCTGATCTTGCATCAAGGAAATTTGATAAATAATCAGCAGGCTTTCCTCTGTTGCCTGTATGATGAACTCACAAACTCTATGGCCAATATCAGTCACCAACTGAACAGCTTGGCAATCCATCAAAACTTCACTGCAAATTGGTTGAAACAGCTGGAGGAACACCTGACAAACTACATGGTTACAATGGTTGGGACCATGCTTGAACACAAAGGGTTGGATAATAATTGGCTAGGCACAGTAACTCACCACGTAAAAGGTGCAGAGGCCACCTTTTGCTACTTATGTAGCGAGGTCAAGTTGCTTTGCTGCTCTGTAAGAATGATTGAGGATGGGGTTGCATTGGAAGGTAACAAGGAAGCTACCATCATTATCCAGAGGGACATGGAGGAGCTATCCAAACACGTGAGTGAGATTGACAAGGGCCTTTGTTAATCCCTCTCTGACTGCAACCATTTTAACGGGGAATTTCCTAAACTTGCAAAAATGATTGATCACAACCACAACTGCACGGAAGAAAATCATGATAATCTGGAAAGATTAAGTGATAGTCATTGGGCTATGCAAGAAAAGAACAATGTGTTGTTTGGGAACCAGGAATCATGTATGGAGAAGTTTGAGGACAAACTACACATAGCAAATTGTATGGTAAAAGATCTAACCCAAGAAGTACGCTCACAATGTAGCAATATTTTGCATCTTCAAGGAAAACTAGAGCAACTACTTCAGGCGTATTCTAAACAGATTGTGCCCAACTCTGAACTACAAGCAACTACAAGAAGAAGTCAAAGCGTCTTATCTACCGCCAGCCAGGCAATGTCAGAGGACTGTTGCTCCTTCCATAGCTATGAGAGCAATGAAGACAACATAGGCTGTACAATGAGGAAAGTCTATGTTGCAGAATCAGTTCTGGATAGCAGCAAAATACCTCTTCCTGGTGCTGCTGCTTCAACCTCCAGGACTAGTAACAACGCTAGAGACGCGGCTTCTGAAGCGCAATTCCGCGCCTCAACCCAAAGAAATACCTCACCTCCTCCTAGAAGAAGCTATAATTTTAGCACTTCTTCTTTGATCCAAAACTTCAAGCCAACAAAATTTCCAAAATTTGACAAAAAGGCCAATGTCCACATGTTCCTCTGACTATACAATAACTCTATGTATGGTGCGGACGACACCATGAAGAATGCAGACATTTTTAATTGCTTGGATTTAGAGACCCAAACAATAATAATTCCAAGACTTCTGGAACAAGGCTGGACTTTCAAGAATGTATCCAGGGCTCTTATTGCAGAATTTGGCAGCAAAGAGGCTCTATTTTGCCAAAAAATGGAGTTTACCAAAGGGAAAATAAAGAAGGGGGAAAGCCTAATGGATTTCTCAGAGCGCTTCTACTTGGAAGTACAGAATCTAGTCTCCATGGGAGCCGCCACTTTTGTTGATGTAAAAGGAGCACTGCTTAACTATGTATGCCCTAATAGAGAGCTCTTCATTGATCTCAAGTCTGGAATATATGATGCAAGAACAGTCCCTGAACTCATGCACCACTTGGGATTGTTTAAGGAACAGTTCAAAGTTCCCTTTCCTGACTATAAGAAAGCCACTTCATCCTATTCCACAGATTCAAAGGGCAAGACTTGAGATAGAGACGCTCCAAAGAAACCAACAATTGTAGCTACTCCCCCTGTTAACACCCTGGCAAATAACTGCACATGCTACAAATGTGGGCAATTAGAACATCTTTATCAAGACTGCAAGCAGCCCAAGGCTAATATTTGCCATCTGATCCAGGAAGACAACATGGAAGACAATCTAGATGACAAAGAAGAAGACAAGGCCAGAGAAGAAGATGGTAAGGAGTCAAAAAACTGCTAAGCAGTCAGGTTGAGGAGAAAACCCTGACTGCTAGTAGTGACCAACCCTCTCCACCTATCTAAATGGACCCCAACATCCTTGATTGCAGCATTGGACTGCTGGACCAAGAAGTCTGCCCCAAGAGATACTTGCCTGATAAAGAAGAAATAAACAAAGACTTGCTTTATAGAGTTTTAGCCATCAACACAGTCACAAGGAAGCAAGCAATCCATACGGAAAGTATATCTTCCAAAGAAGCTGTTGACACCATCTCTATACCCTATGCTGAACAACTTTCCATGCCATACACCGAGGTCACCCATGAAAGTGACAGTGTCAAAAAGTTATCTCAACTATTGAGGTTGGTACAAGTCTCCACTAATCTGGACACCTTAAAATCCCTGAAGCCCAAATTAACAACTGCACTAGAGTTATTACTTGCTCAGTTTAAGGATTTAGATATCCACAATGGTACCAAAGTTGCCTCTCCTCATTATGGAGAACAACATGACTACACATACATTGAACTGGTGGTTCATAAGCTCCAAGTAAGAGCAATTCTGGACTCTGGAGATCCAGGGAACATTGTATCAACTAGGATAGTCAAGAAGCTGAAACTTGCGCCTGACCTAGATTATAATGAGGAATTTGGTACTGCAGGACCCAACAAAACAAAGGCATTGGGAGCCTATTTGTCCTTACAACTTTGTTTTGGTAAATTGGTGGTAACAGCCCCAGCAATAGTGTTGCACAACAAAAGCTACAATATCTTGATTGGTAAAAGCTTCATGGCAACCTATGGGACTATTATCAACCATCAGGAAAGTACTTTCAGCATTCTAGGTCACTTGGTACCAATGTGTTATCACGGTGACGGACTAAAGGACCTCCCTACAGAGAAAATCCATTATATTAACATGAAATATGCTGATGGAGATATGCCAGTAGCATACACCTTGTTTCAGTGCAAAATCAAGGTTCTACCTCTGGCCACTAAAGAGTACAAAGAGATCCCCTTATATTCATCTAGTGAATTCTCTATTCCAACCGGGTCTCAAGCTATACATAATACAGGCCTAAGCCTCAGCTTCCCTAAAGGTATGCATGGTGAAGTATCTGGACTCCATAATGGTTTGCAACTGGAGCCTTGGATCCTACCTGGGATTGTCATGTCATCATTGGAAGAAATTCTGGTACTTTTGGGAAACCTTTATGAAGAATCACTGAAGGTGAAGAAACACCAGCTGCTGGGCTATATGAAGTTGGAAGATAACTCTAGCCTTATGGATGTCACGCCCTTTGGTGAGTTCAGTGAATTTGCGCTGCCTTGCAATCAACCAAGTGTTTTGCTGCTTATTCCACGAAAATCTTTAAATGAATTAACAGAAGACCAGAAGGATCAAGGTATTTGACTCTTTGAGAAATATAAGGACGTCTTTGCGGAAAACAACCAAGACCTAGGTAAAGCTCTTGGGGTTGAACATATATTAGATACACAAGGAACTGCCCCTATATGCTCTAGGCTGATAAGACGCAGCCTGGCCAACCAAGCCATTGATAAGGAGCACCTTTTGGGGAAGCTTCAAATATAGAATTAGGAAAGAAGTATCTTTTATTGGATAATACTTTAGACTTATATAGCTTTAGCTGTGGCAGGGATTTTAGTTGGATCAAACCCAGGGGTTAGTCATGTGCTGGATGGGTTTGAGTTGCTGGATACCTGGACAGTCATGTGATTATGGTTTGTTGCCATTTCCAGTATGTCAAATGGTATATTGGAAAGGCGCCAAATTGGGCAATGACTGGATGTTAGGTATGATGGTGATAGCCAAAACACTCATACATCCAGACCCTTGACACCCCCCTTAAGGGGTTACTCAGGTACATCAGGAGGGAGTTTTTTCTTGACGGCTGTTGCATGATGTTCCTGGAGTTGTTTACTAGTGGGCACCAACTGGGTCAAGTGTTCTCCTTTTCTAGGGCGGAGGCGAGATCTGTGATACTTTTTGGTGATGAGCTCTTTGGCACCCTGGAACTTAACCAGGTAGGTGTTCCTGTCTAGTTGGTATCTGATGATTATTCCTGGTCCTCTGTGTACTGAGTATAGCTTCTTTCTGTTCCCAGCTAGGACCCAGACAGGGGAGTTGATGGGGAGTGGGTCCTCTGTTGAGGTTATCTTTTGGGTTTTGAGTCTCTTTGTTTCTGCCAGTTTGGCTTTGAGGCGTATGTGTTGTAGAGCTGGTTTCTGTTCTACTGTGGGAGGTTTCCTTGGGGGGGGTCTTCACATATGGTTGATTGTTACGGGTGACTATTTCTGGCTTGTACCCATATGTTAGTTCAAACAGTGAGTAGCCTGTCCCTTGATTGATACAAACCCAGGATACTAGTAATGCATGTTTCACGTATAGAAGCCATGTGTCTTTGGCTTTACCATCCATTATTTTCTCCAGGGTTCTGATAAGGCTGCTGTTCAGGTGTTCAACTCTGCTGTTGGCCTGTGGCCTGTAGGGCGAGGTTGTGGAGTGCTTAATGTTCTTTGTTTTTAGATTTTTGTTTACTACGTGGCCTGTTAGCTCTTTTTCTCCATCTGTTATGATGTAGTCTGGGGTGCTGTAGTCTGCTATTATTGCTTTATTGATGAATCAATTTATTGTTTCTGCTTTGTGATCTTTTGTTGCCCAGAAGATGGGCCAACATGTGGCAAAGTTGATGGCTACAATTAGGAAATGTTGATTTGTTTTGGTTTCCGTGAAGGGTCTCATTACGTCCAGTCCCCAAACCTTAAATAGTTTAGGGTCAGGTACTGGGTTAACTGTTGGCTGTGGTGCCTTGGTGCTGGCGTATTTTTCACACACTGTGCACTTCTTTAGAATAACAATTATGTCTTGCTTCAGGTTGGGCCACCATACTATCTCTTTTAATGTGAGATGTAGGTTGTTAGCCTTTGTGTGTCCTAGCAGATAGTGGTGTCTTAGTATAGTGTTGACTCTTTGTGCAAGTGGAATGTATAGAATGTGTTTATCCTTGATGATTTGGTATACTGTGCCATTTGATATGTGGAAATGTTTTTCATTCCTTACTAGCGTATCATGGGTTAGTTGGTGTGTGGAGGGGTCCTTTCCTTTTGTCTTGTACTCAATGTTGTATAGGTTGGGCCAGTCAGGGTCCAGGTGGTCAGGGTGATCCTCTCTTGGCTGGCATAGCCTAGAGAGAGCATAAGATGTGACCAGCTCTTCCCCTTTTTGTATTGGATGTCCAGGTTAATCTTTTCCAGCAAGGAAATCCATTTGGCTTGGCGCCACGGAAGTGCATTCTGAGTTTTGAAATAGATTAAGGATTTGTGGTCAGTTAGCACTCAGACGTTTAAGTGTCCTTTGAGATAACATATCCATTTCTTGCATGCGTGATATATTGCCAGCAATTATTTATTGTGTATTGGGTAACTTTGCTCAGTGTTTGTTAGTTTTCTGCTTTTGTAACATACTGGCAGGAAATCTTGCTGCCCTGGCTGGCAGATGCATAGGACTGCGCCAATGGCAGTGCCACTAGTGTCTGACTCAAGCTTGTAGCACCCATTGTTATTAGGGTATTGCAAGATTGGTGCTTTGATCAAAGCTTGTTTTAATAGCTGGAAATTCTTGTTGCATTCTGGAGTCCAGATGAATTTCTTTTTGGCATTACCTTTGGTTAGGTCATTGATTGGTGCGGTGAGCTTTCTGCAGTCTTTGATGTATTTCCTTAGGTAAGCTACCATGCCAAGAAAACATCTAACTTGTTTCACGGAGGTAGGGCATTGCATGTTATTTATGGCTTTTATTTTATATGGGTCTGCTTTGATGCCACTGTCAGAGACAATGTGGCCCAAGAACAGGAATTCCTTTTTCATAAATTGGCACTTACTAGGCTTACCGTATAGTTTGCGCTTTGCGAGTCAATTGAGTGTCTTGCAGACATGCATGAGGTGTTCCTCTTTTGTTTTTGAAAATATGATGATGTTGTTGGGGTAACATAATGTGTTCAAGAGTCTGTTTAGCGCCTGGTTCATCATGGTGACAAATGTTGCTGGGGCGTTTGTCATCCCAAAATTCATTACTTTACATTCAAACAATCCAAATTGCGTGCAGAACACAGTCTTTGGTATGTCTTTCTCTTTAACTTCAACTTGGCTATAACCAGATGTGAGGTCAATTTTTGAGAAATTTTTTTCTCTGGAGAGCCTTGCAAATAGGTCCTCTATGAGGGGAAGTGGGTATTTATTTTTTACTGTACTTGCGTGTAGTGCTCTGTAGTCAGTAACTAAACAAAGAGATCCTTTTTTCTTCTTTACAAAGAAAACTGCTGCCCCCACGGGGATTCAGACGGACAAATGAATCCTTTGGCTAGATTGTCCTCAATGTGGGCTTTAAGTGTTTGGGTCTCCATGGGGGAGAGTCTGTAGAGGGGTGCAGGTTGGGAATGGCTTTGCATAAGTTGATGCCATGTTTGATCTCCCGTTTGGGGGGTAACTCTGTGAGTTCTTCCTTGAATACATGAGCGTATTCATTTAGGAGTGCCACAAGTTCTGGGCATTGGATCTTTTGTGTTTGTATATTATTAAATTTGGAGTACCTCATTATGTGGAGGGTACTGTCTTTGGTTAGATGTTAAGAGTCATCTTAATTTATGACTTGGACAAATACTGTGTCTCTTAGAATGAGGTTGTTGGGTTCTTTGAGAATGTTGAAATTGACTTCATTGCGTTTTATTGTCATGGTTTTTGTCTTCCAACATACGCTGGGATTCACTTGGGTGAACCAGTCCATGCCTGCTACAATGTTGTAGTTTATGTTGTTTATGACAAGTCCTTTGATGGACGTTTGTATGTCTTGGAGGTCAATTCTGAAGGGAGTTGTTTTGCCTTTGAGTAGAACTTTTGATTTGTCTGCCATCTTGGTGTATTTGAAGTTGGATTTGACAACTGGTATTTTGTACTTGGTTACAAAAGGTTTGCTAACCATAGTGTGTTGTGCACCAGAGTCAAATAGAATTTTATGTGTATGAGATTTGTAAGTGAATGGATAGACAAGAAGTTGTGAGCAATCTTTAATTTTTATGTTCATAAAAATGGGGGATTGTGGGACACGTGGGATGCAAGCAGCAAAGTTTGTGCCTTGGTACTTCTTCTTGTTGTGTTGGGAGGAGACAGGGGCAATTAAGCCTGTTCCCCCTCCTCTTTTCCCTGTTCCTCTGTTTTGAGACCTTTGATGTCAGAGAATGTGAGGTCAGATTCATAGTGGGTTGCTACTTCAGTGTTGTTAACTTTGGCAGTGTCCTCTTTCTTGGGACAGGAGCGGTTTGCGCTTTACTATAATTGCCATTGTTACAATTAGAGTTACTGTTGTTATGCTTGGTGTTCTGGCGTTTATTGCCATTGGCAATTTCTTTGCCATTGCTGTTTGAGGAGCGGTTGCTGTTGCGTGCAGCATATTCCATGTTTGCGCATTTTTCAGCGCGCTTGGCTTCAGCAATGAGCGCGGGCATGGATGTGTTGGCCTCTGGGCAGATGAGGGCAGCAACAGAGGGTTTCATTCTGTTGATGAATGAGGCTCTAGTGTGTAAGTTGTCAGCTTGTGCTGGGGTTTGAATTTTACGGTGTATTTCCTCAAATTTGTTGGCATAAGCTGCAATAGTGGTCTTCTGGGGAAGATCACTGAGCTGTATTGCAATGGCTTGGAGAGATTCAGTGATGCAGAAATTGTGGGTGATGTTGGCTTTGAACTCTTCCCAGTTGTCAAGCTGGTTATTAGTTTGTGAGCCAACCCAGGTGGCAAACCAGTTAGCTGTGGCCTTGTACAGGCGCTTGCTGGCTTCCTGGACCCATTTCTCATGGGGGATGCGGCTGGAGCGGAGCTTAGCGGCTGTGTGGTCTAGTCAGTTGATGCTGTTTTCTTTGTTTTTACCAAAGAACTTGTCAATACCAATGTATTTGGTGTTGGTCACTTCATCTGTGGTAGGTGATTGTGCGTTTGTTTGTGGTTGGAGAGAGCAACTGTATTGAATAATCTTGGCGCATGCTTTGGGCATGACCAGACCTTTGAATACGGTGCATCCACTAGGAATATCTTCATTGATGTTGTGGGCACAGAAGTATGTTTTACAGGTATCTTGGAATGTGGCCTGGCTTAGTACGTGAGCAAAGGTGGGCAGGTTCTGTTCAGTCATTTTCTCTTTCATTGGCGTGGTTGAAAACCGTAGTGCTACCAGTGACAAGGAGCGCCTTTTGGGGAAGCTTTGAATATAGAATTAGGAAGAGAAGAAGTATATTTTATTGGATAATACTTTAGACTTATATAGCTTTAGCTGTGGCAGGGATTTTAGTTGGATCAAACCCAGGGGTTGATCATGTGCTGGATGGGTTTGAGTTGCTGGATACCTAGACAGTCATGTGATATTGGTTTGTTGCCATTTCCAGTATGTCAAATGGTATATTGGAAAGGCATCAAAACGGGCAATGACTGGTTGTTAGGTGTGATGACAATAGCCGGAATACTTGTACATCCAGACCCTTGACACCATTGTTAACAAAGAACTACAGAAGCTACTTGTATCTGGACTTCTGGTACCTAGCAAGAGTTCTTGGTCTTCACCACTGTTGATTGTAAAGAAAAAGTTTGGGTCAAATTGCGTAGTAATGGACTACCACAAATTGAATTCTGTCACTAAAAAAGATTTTTATCTGTTACCCTGTATTGATGACACATTGGACAAGCCAGGTGGCGCAAAGTACTTCAGCGCAATGGATCTAATCAGTGGGTACTGGCAGATTGACCTTCCAACAGCAGACCAGGAAAAGTGTGCCATCATTACAGAGCAAGGACTTTTCAGCCTACTAGGATGCCACAAGGGCTTGCAAATGCTCCTGAAACTTTCCAACAAGCCATGGACTCCGTGATGGGAGACCTCAAGTTGGCTTGTATTCTAGTTTACCTTGACAACATAAATGTCTTTTCACAAACTTTTGGTCAACACTTGGACCATCTGGAGGCCGTGTTTCAACGTCTTATTGCTGCCAATCTCAAGCTAAAACCAAGGAAGTGTAACTTCTTTAAGAAATATCTGGAATTCCTTGGTTATATCATCAGCAAAGATGGCTTACAACCTGTTCCTGCTAAGGTCAAAGCTATTGCGCACATGCAAACACCTTCCAACAAGAGAGATGTTCAGGTGTTTTTAGGAATGATTGGTTATTATAGACGGTTATACCAAACTTTGCGGTTCTAGGAGGACCACTATTTCACTTGTTGTTAAATGACGTTGAGTTCTCATGGACAAAAGGATGCCAGAAAGCTTTTGAGGACTTGAAAGCCACCTTAGTGACAGAACCAGTACTTTCCTATCCTAATTTTGAGCACCCTTTTATCATGCACACAGATGCCAGCTTGACAGCAATTTTAGCTGTTCTTTCCCAGATGGATGATGATGATCAGGACCACCCTGTAGGCTATTGTTCTTGCACACTCAATAGTCACAAAAGTAATTACACAGTCACTGAGCAAGAATGCCTAGCAGTCATTTATGCCTGTCAGCAATTTAGAGTGTACCTTCACAGAGTACACTTTATGGTGGCAACTGATCATGCCTCACTTAAATGGTCAAAAATACTGAAGGATTCTGAAGGACGTCTGGCACAATGGGCTATTAAGCTACAAGCTTATGACTATGAAATAATCCATTGCACAGGAGTTATGCATCAGAACGCAGATTGCCTTTCACGCCTTCCTACCATAGCCTTGGTTTCCTCAGCATCGGACAAACTTTACAACAAGCTGAAGCAGAAACCTTCTATGTGGGGGGAGGAGCCGCTCAAGATTCAGAAAATTCTGAAGTCTCTTGCGGTGGACACCCGCATCAAGGATAATCAACTTTTTAAGTTGTATAAAGGGAAGTGGTTACCATATATTTGTCCATCCTTACGTACAGACACAATAGTATCAGCACATTATACTGTGGACCATGGCGGTATCCATAAAACCCTCAACCTCCTACAGCAGCATTGCTACTGGGAAGGTATGCATTTGGATGTAGCAGAAACCTTGGCTGCTTGTCATGACTGTACAATAGAGCAACTAAAGATCTTGCGTTACCAGCACCAGCTAATTTGACCTGGTTTTGCGTTTCATACTGTTGCTATAGATGTAGTAGGTCCCCTTCAACTGACTGCTAGCAAGAACAAGTTCATAATTGTAGCAGTGGATCAGATTAAAAAATGGGTAGAAACAAAAGCAATTCCTAATCAGTTGGCGCTTACCACAGCTAAGTTCATTTTAGAGAACATACTCTACAAACATGGCTGCCCACAAACATTGCTAACAGACAATGGGAAGAACTTCACAGGATACATGATACCCAGGCTGAACAAACTTATGGGTATTTGTGGGACCCTGTCAACACCATATCATCCCCAAACAAATGGAATGGTAGAGAGAACAAATGGAAGTCTTGTATAGATCCTAAGGAAGCTTAGCCACCAGCACAAAACAAAATGGGATACATATCTTCCAGCAGCTACCTTTGCATACAACATAGGATTTCACAGGGCTACGGGAAAAAGCCCATTTCAGCTTTCTTATGGTCAACAACCAAGTCTCCCACCACATCTCTACAGTCTAGTTAGAACCAATGATCCCCTCATCCCCAACGCTTATTTAAAGAGACTAGCCCAGATGCTAATCAAGTTACAGTCTGAGGCGTACTCTACCAATTTAGCAACAAAGGAGAAAGACTTGGATTGTGTAGTAAAAACCCAGCCTGCTCTCCCTGCATATAAAATAGGAAGCTTGGTATACTTCTACAGCAACCAAGGGTACGGTCATGAAAGTAAACTTGCCTCACTATGCCAAGGACCAGTCAAAGTAGTCCAGAAAGTGGGAGTAGATAGTTACACTCTCAAGGATTTGGAAACAGGCCAACTGATCACTCAAGTCCGTGTGCAGTACATGTGCAAGGCTCTAAGTGATCAAGCATAAACCCCTTTATAAATAACAATTTGGAAAAAGAAAAACCTAATGAAAATAGTCCATGGGTTGTTATCCTTTTTGCATCAAGAAGAGATAAAGCTTAAAGTAACAAGGATTAATGTGGTTTAGGCAATTGGTTCTTTATTGAGATACTATTGCCTCTAAACCCAGGCGCAACTGGATGAGGACTTTGGCAATGGCTGCGTAGATTATCCAGACATTAGGTAGCCAACGGAATGCAAATGGAAGGAAAGGAGAATCATTGAAAGGAAGGAAATTGACGCAGTTCACGCCAATAGTGTAGGAAAAGAAAGCCCAAGCAAGATGCATTCCCAAAGAAGACTTTCTCGCTGGGCATATTCCTCGGGTGTTTTGCCCCCTACAGAATACATGACTCCCAACAGCCATTCAATATATTCGGGCATGTGGTGTAGTCTTTGGTGATAAACAACCTTGGAGCCGCTGAGCACTAAGTTCCCTACCAATGCCATGGATTGTCTACTTCCCGCGCAATTATAACTAAGGAGTTCCAGAGTAGTGCCCATAGCTTGTTGCAATTGGTATTCATGACTATCTGATCCATGCCACAAGGGCAACTGGGCCAACTGCAGATTGAGGATCTGACCACGCTGTAAAAACCAGCTCCAGAAGCTTGAGAGCACAAGATACTTGATTGTCTGTCAAGTATACCCCATTGAAGGAGAAGTCCTGTAGGCACAACTGAGCATATCTGATCAGTTTCACCCTAGGAACCCTCCAATGAACATTATTCCTGACTTTGAGTCTTTTTGTGGAGATAACATAGGGATTTTCCAGAGCTAGCATAAGGGTGGACCACATGACTACTGGGCCGCAGAATTGTAGGAAAGGAATCCTCTCCCAACAAAGATAGGCAATCATTTTGATGTAGGAACCTTGGCTATCTTCTTGAATCACTACAGAAGCAGAGCTTGCCTCACCTTTGTTTAAATTTTGAAGAAGTTTGGTTAAGCTTGGCACCAGCTTGTTAGTCTTATTAGTTGGAGTAGTTGTAGTAGCTTTACTTGGGGTATTACGGCTTCTCTTCCTCACAATTGTGGAAAGCTGGCTAGATGTAGGCATACCAGAGTATTTCACTACCAATTTACTCAAAGAGGTACTTGGTTTATAGGAGACAGTACTGGAAGAGCTATAGAACGCTGCATCTATTTTGCTGCCTAGGATCTCAGTGAATTCAGCGTCTTCTGAGGCTAGCACAGGTGAGTATACACATACATTCTCAACTGGAATTTTGGGTATTCCCCTTTGGGTCTTGTTGATTCTCTGTTCTGGAACATTGGTGTATTGTAAAACTAGCTTTCTGTTTCTTTTTGGGCGGTTTATCATAATGAAGGAAGTTAAAAGACTTTTACAGTAACATCTAGTTTAGTGAGGGGAAATGCTGTGAAGTGATTGGTTGTAAACTAGCCGTCACTATATTCACGTTCTAATCCATTAAGCTTGGTGAACCAAAGGGAAATGGTACTCTTGCCCTGGATGATAAATAGTCCAAACAATCAACTAGGTTTTATCCTGAGCTCATATTAACTGATGATCATCCAATCATTAGTTTAGTATTAGGCTAAGCAATAGAGGGAATTGGGCTGTAACCAGAGGATCCTGGCGTTCTATTGACTCTCATTAATCTTTCCTTCACTATATAACTCTCTTCTTGATTGATTAAATAAAGATCAAATTGCATACACTTATATTTATTATACACATTAGGCTGCAAGAATTATCTTAGCTTAATCTTTAGTAATACATAGGTTGTAGTTGAGTTAAGTGTTAGTAGCTATCAACCAACCAATAGCTGAAGTTACAACATCTGCTCTGGCACGCTTGGCAGGTTTGAGATGTTCATACATTTCTGGGTCATCAACCCAGACGGACGGCGCAGAAAGATTGTATGCCTTAAATTGCAGGCCCTCAACCACTGTCTTCTGGATGTTGAGAAGACGCTCAATGGTCTTCTCAGGGGTGTCTGGTATTTTTGTCATTAGGGCCTTTGTGAACACCTTGTCTATTTTGTCTCCGTCAAGGACGGCAGACTTCACTTTAGCTTTGACCTTGCTGTCAATGTCTTTGATTTTGGCAATTGCCAAGTCAAGATCCTTCAAAAGCTTCTCCAATTCTCTCATTGATTTTTTACTAACCTTTTAATATGTTTTTATAGCTTTTGCCCCAATAAATTCTGTATTATTTTGATACTGTTGCCTCTTTGTTTATTCCTTTTTGTTTTCCCATTTCCTACATTATCCCATATTTTTACCCATTTTGTATATGTTTTGCGCTCATCTCAATATGTGTTGTTTGCTTTGTGTTGGCATTGTTTCCTTGATTATCATATTATTTTTGGTGCTTTGCACAGCCCCTTGTGAAAATATTAACACAATTTGGTTATCAGCTAAATTTGAATTAGAAAATTATGTGTTAACTGCTTTTAGATAAAATTATTACTGATCCAAATTCAAAACCTTAATGATAAAATTTAAGCCAATCAGGAGCCAAGTGATAAAGTGATTGTTGTGACATAAAGGGTTATTCAATAATTCTTTGATTCATGTGCGCTAATTAATATGATTGGCTGGATCTTTTGTCATTGTGTGCCATTGCTGCTGTGGCAAGTTGTTGGTGGACTAGTGTTAACTCAGCAGCTGATTGGGAACTAATCCACCAACAACTTGCCACAGCGGCAATGCATACAATGGCAAAACAACCAGCCAATCATATTAATTAGCGCACATGCACCAAAAAATTATTGAATGACCCTTTATGTCACAACAATCACTTTATCACTTGGCTCCTGATTGGCTTAAAGTTTATCATTAAGGTTTTGAATTTGGATCAGTAATAACTTTATCTAAAAGAAGTTAACACATAATTTTCTAATTCAAATTCAGTTGATCACCAAGTCATTGTTAATATTTTCACAAGGGGCTGGGTTTGGGTACTAAAAATAACTATTTTCTGGATCTAGATACACAACATAGTAAATATATGATTTTATAGAAAAAGATGAACATAAAGAATAAACCCAACTATAAACAAAGAGAACCTGAACAATTGAAATTCAAAATAATGATAATATAAATAGAAATGTTCAGCAACAGGAGGTTTATTGAGGCGGGGAAGAGTGACAGGTTTTACATCAGGGATGCGCTTCTGAGCGGGCTTGGTGGGTCTGGGATTGGGTGGGTGGGGCTTGCGGGTGAGGGGTGTTGGTGACAGGGGTGGAGGCAGGAGGATTGCGCGTGATGGCCGCCATATACCGCTTGTTGTACTCCTCATCAGTCATTGGCTAGATGGGCTGGTAGGTGGCTGTGGCACGGGGCGGAGGCGCTTGTCTTTCTGTGATTGGTTGCCCATATTCACATGGAAAACCATTTGCGCAAACAAGTCAGCCACCATTTGGTGACCAAAGAGAGAATTGTGGTCAAGGACCCCAAGATAGAGGTCGTTGAAAGCCTGAGGGCAGCGTTCCCGCAGTGTATCTCCAATGTTAAAGAAGACGGCATCACCCAGATGGACGTCAGTGTGGCCAGCTGGGTACACAGAGGCTTGGTGCCCGCGTCCCTGGATGGCCTCAAGGGCAGTGGAGCTACCCTCCATCTGGTGGCTCAAGAAAACCCGATGCTTTGAATTTGAGCCATCCCAGGAGTCAAGCAATCCACTGAGGATGTGGCCGTATGAGTACCCATCGACAAAATCAGGGTTTGTCTAATAATAGACAAATCCCTTGGCCAACACAGCCAGAAATGCACCAATGAACGTCCCCTTTTTGACCTTCTTCCTTCTGTTCTTGGTGGCAGCTTTTGACATCTCACCAAAATAGTCAAATGCAATTGATAACTTGTAGTAGGAGATGAAAATGACATCATCTGACAGACTTGTCAGGCATTGGACCAGGGTTGCCTCAATCTCAAGATCATATGGGGAATCCTCAGCGCCATCCCATTGGTCACCGGCAAAATTGGTAAGAACCTGTACAGAAAAACACCTTCCCGTACATCCAGAGCTGCACCATGCGCTCAGACACCCAAATGCCATGGTGAGCAAGTTGCTTCTGGACCTGGGTCAAGGGAAGCTTGGGGTCCCGCTGGAGGAGGTTGAGCATGATTGGGTAGGCCTCAGTTATCTGGGACTCTTGGGCCTTCTTGGGCTTCTTGGCTGCCCCAATCCAATTCCCCCTGTTCATCATGCTGTTGAATTCCTGCATGACAGTAGCTTGGGTAAATTGCAATTGGTCAGCAATCTGGTCCCATGACAGACCCTGTAGATTCAGTGCCACAATTTCTTGGAGAATTTAGGCAGTGATAATTCTGCGTTTGGGGCGCTGGGCGTGGGGAGCTGAAGCCTGATTGGCTGAGGGAGGGGCAGGTTGGGCAATGGCAGGAAGTTGTTCCAAATCAAGGTTGCCATCCTGATTGGTTGGTTGGTGGGCAGCTTGTGCAGGGGTGGGTGTGGGAGCAGGGGCAGCACTAGACACAAAGTGACTCTCAAACAAGTCAAAGCCATATGAGTCAGGGGACAGTAACAGGTCAGCTTCCTTGTTACCCGCCTCAAAGGCTTGGGTGTAAACAGGTGCCTCCACGTCCTGAGCCTCACCTCCATTGAAGCTGGATTGGCTGCTGCTGGCTTGGCTGCTAGTGCCGTTGAATATGTTGCTGTTAAAAACCATTGTACAATAAAACCTAAGTTAAAATCACTAAAAGTAGAAAATTTAAAAATTTAATGAATTATTTTTATTGTAATATCAAGTCCATATTTGGAAGGTTGTCTAAACCATTTCATACAAATTGGGAGCCATGAAAATGAATAAAATGCTTCTGTTCCTAAATTGGATAGCTGTTGATTGGCTGTTATACTGTTAATTTTCTATTTTAGGCTGCTCATACTGCACATCTTGTGTGAGTTCATTTTGTTTTGTGTTTGTGTAATATTGCTTCTAGATTACTCAGATTTTGTTTCATTTTGGTCCTTCTGTCGGTGTCTCATATGAATCCTGATTGGATTATAATATACTCCAGAATAGCATCCATCTATTTCACTTGTTGTGTCAGTTCATTTTGTTTGTGGGTTGAACTACACCACTTGATGCTTGATATAATTTTGTATAATGGACAAGTGAAATTTTGTTTTTGGGTTGACATTTCATTTATTAACCGACAATATTTAAATTATTTGAATCCTGAATCTTGCGCAACTTGGATTTTGTTTAAATCTGAGTTCATTTTGCTTGTTGCCATAGCTTTTAAAACTACTGTACGGGGATTACCAATCACTGGTAGCCCCCGTAAAACAAATAAATAAAAAACAAATAAATAAAATAATTCAACTGAATATGAATAATTTTGCAAATATTGAAGCTAGAGCTAAGGAATATTTACCACCCGCGGGGTGCTTGTCATGGATTAGGGAAGCATACAAAACAGGAGCAAATCTCAACTTCAAAGAGATGAATGAAATTTGCAGGGATATCAAATTAAACTTCAATGAATATATCTATGAAAGTATTCAGCAATTCTCATTTACAAATATCAACAAATATGAAAAAAAAAACTTAATAAAAACTGACTTTCAAGTAGTAAATGAATATATAAAACTGAAATTTTTAATGAATTATTCAAAGCATTATTAAATAAAGTTGGGGACACAGTCCTCGTGAATAATTTCAAGCCTTTATTTATTTTGTTTGCTGAGGAATGGGGGGCAGATACAAGTCAGGCACCCCCAGAACCATCTTCAAGTTCAATCAAACATCCTATATCAACAGATTAGTTCAAGTATACAAAAGATTATGTATGTTTTCTGAAAAATATACCTTGCAAAGGATTCACATTGCCATATACCCAGGAATACTGTTGCACTGCATATTAAAAACAAATGTCAAAAAGTTGGAGGATATACCTATACAAATTGATATATGCCAATTAGCACTAGAACACCAGAAGACACCACAGGGATTAGGACAGTCAAGCACATACTGTATGACTCCTTTGAAATGGCATTGTTGTATGGGTACTACATGCCTCCCAAAAAGAATCTACTAATTGATTTGCTCACCCGCCTCCCTTTTATCAAGTGTTTGGCAACCACTGGGGTGCAGGGCGCCACCCCTCTATTAATCACATCCAGGGTTGTCCACCACGTACAGAAGAGTACATGGATCCAGTTAGACACTTTAGCTGAAAATTTGATTTCAGGGTATAATTTCCCAGAATAATCACATTCTATTTGCAAGTTGCATGTCCCTAATAAATTTTATTCCCTTGCAATTTAACCTTTTTTTAAATATTAATATTTAAATAGTAAAATTTAAATGTTAAAATTTTAATATTGAAATTAATATTAAAATTTGAATATTTAAAATTTAATATTAAAATTAAAATTTAATAAAAATAAAAATTTATTAAAAATTAAAATTTAATATTAAATTGAAAATTTAAAATATTAAAATAAAAATTTAATATTAAAATTAAAATTTAATATTAAAATTAGAAATTTTATACTAAAATTTAAATTTTAAAATATTAAAATTAAAATTTAATATTAAAATTAGAAATTTAATACAAAATTTAAATTTTAAAATATTAAAATTAAAATTTAATACTAAAATTTAAATTTTAAAATATTAAAATTAAAATTTAATACTAAAATTTGATTTTAAAATATTAAAATTAAAATTTAATACTAAAATTAAAATTAATACTAAAATTTAAATTTTAAAGCATTGAAATTAAAATTTAATACTAAAATTAAAATTAATACTAAAATTTAAATTTTAAAATATTAAAATTTAAATTTAATACTAAGATTTAAATTTTAAAATATTAAAATTAAAATTTAATACTAAGATTTAAATTTAAATTTTAAAATATTAAAATTAAAATTTAAATTTTAAAATATTAAAATTAAAATTTAATACTAAGATTTAAATTTTAATATTTAAATTGTAATATTTAAACATTTAATTAGTAAAAGTTAATATTAAAATTAAAAATATTAAATTTTAACTTTTAAAATTTTAATATTAAAATTAAATTTTAATATTAATAATGATTTTTTAATACTTAAATTTTATTATTTAAAATTTAATAGTTCAGTTATAATAGTAATATATCTAAATATATTATAAGACATTAGTTATAGTTGCAAACACGTCAAATAATAAAAAAGGATTAAAAAGGTTTTTAGTTGCTGGCTTGTCAAGAGTGGGTTCCTTTATTACATAGTTAAACATTGAGAACTGAATTTATCTGCAACAGACAGCCTGCTCCACTTATGTTATAAACAAGTGATTGTTTAGAACTTGAATTACATTTCCCTTGTAATATGATTTGATAAATATGTTTGATATGCTTGACCTGCGTCATAAGTACTAATTAGTAAGAGATACATGAAAATCATTGATTTCTGTGTCGTGTGACTATAGTGGCACTGAAATATTAAGGTTCAGATGATGACTTGCAAGGTCCAATTTGTGGCTTAAAAAAGCCAAAGTACCAACAAGAATTCACAGTTGTTTAAATAAAATTAATCTAATTCTATCTTTTTTAAATTTTTTTTATTTGTTAATTCTACAGTCAATACACTATTTAGTGGATTATAAAAAAATACAGTAGTTTTAGAAGCTATGGTGACAACCAAAAATACTTCAGATTTAAACAAAATAATTTCAGATTTGAACAAAATTCAAGTTGCGCAAGATTCAGGATTCAATTGATTCAAATATTTTTGGTTAATAAATGGACTGTCAAACAAAAAACAAAATTTCACTAGCCCATTATACAAAATTATATCAAACATCAAGCGGTGTAGTTCAAACCACAAACAAAATGAACTGACACAACAAGTGAAATGAATGGATGCTGTTCTGGAGCATATTATAATCCAATGAGGATTCATTTGAGGCACCAACAAAAGGACTAAAATGAAACGAGATTTGAGCAATCTAGAAGCAAGATTCCACAAGCACAAAACAAAATGAATTCACACAAGATGTGTAGTATGAGCAGCCAAAAATAGAAAAATAACAGTTTAACAGCCAATCAACAGCTATCCAATTTAGGGACAGGCATTTTATTCATTTTAATGGATCCTGATTTGTGTAAAATAGTTTTGAGAACCTTCCAAATATGGGCTTGAGATTACAATAAAAACAAATCATTAAATTTTAAAATTTCTACTTTTAGTGATTTTATCCTAGGTTTTTTACAATGGTTTTTACTAGCAACATCTTCAACAGCACAAGCAGCCAAGCCAGCAGCAGCCAAGCCAGCTTCAATGAAGGCAAGGCTCAGGACATAGAGGCACCTGTTTATATCCAAGCCTTTGAGGCAGGTAACAAGGAAGCTGACCTGTACCTGACCACCGACCCCTATGGCTTTGACTTGTTCAGTAGTCACGCAGTGTTAGCTCTGCCCCTGCTCCCGTAACCACCCCTGCACAAGCTGCCCACCAACTAACCAATCAGGATGGCAACCTTGATTTGGAACAACTTCCTGCCACCAGCCAACCTGCCCCCCTACAGCCAATCAGGCTTCAGCTCTCATGGCCCAGAGCCCCAAACACAGAATAATTACTGCCCAAATTCTCCAAGAAATTGTGGCACTGAACCTGCAGGGTCTGTCCTGGGAACACATAGCCAGTCAATTACAATTCATCCAGGCTACTGTCATGCAGAAATTCAACAACCTGATGAATAAGGGGAATCTGATTGGGATAGTCAAGAATCCAAAGAAGGCCCAAGAGTCCCAGATAACCAAGGCCTACCCAATAATGCTTGACCTCCTCCAGCGGGACCCCAAGCTTCCCCTAACCCAGGTCTACAAACAGCTAGTGCACCATAACATATGGGTCTCTGAGCGCATGGTGTAGCTCTGGATGCACAGAAAGGTGGCTTAAATTAGGGTTCTTACAAATTTTGCCGGCAACTGATGGGATGGCGCTGAGGATTCCCCATATGACACCACAATTGAATCAACCCTGGTCAGATGCTTGACAAGTCTAACAGATGACATCATTTTCATCTCTTACTATAAGCTATTGTTAGCTTTTGACAATTTTGGCGCCCAAGGAAGAGCCATCACACAAAAAGGGAGGAAGAAGGTCAAGAAGGGGACATTTATTGGTGCGTTTCTGGCTGTTTCAGCCAAGGGTTTTGTCTACTATTGGACAAACCCAGATTTCACCAATGACTAAAAGTACAGCCACATCCTCAGTGGATTAATTGACTGCTGGGATAGCTCAAATTCAAAGCATTGGGTTTTCTTGAGCCACCAGATGAAGGGTAGCTCCACTACCCTTAAGGCCATTTAGGGACGTGGGCACAAGGCCTCAGTATACCCTGCCAGCCACGCAGACATCCATCTGGCTGATATTGTCTTCTTTAACATTGAATCCACACCACAGGAGTGCCACCCTCAGGCTTTCAACAACCTCTATCTTGGGGTCCTTGACCAAAAATTTCTCTTTGGCCACCAAATGGTGGCTGACTTTTTGTGCAAATGGTTTTCCATGTGAACATGGGCAACCAATCACGCAAAGATAAGTGCCTCCCATCTTGGGCCACTGCCACCTACCAGCCCATTCAGCCAATGATCAATGAGGAATATGACAAGCATTATATGGCGGCCATCATGCGCAATCCTCCTATCCCTACCCCTACCACCCCCACCTTCCAGCCACATCCACCCAATCCCAGACCCCCCAGGTCAGCACTGCCTCTATGTCTTCCTTCCTGCATTATTCTGCCTACTAGGCATCACTCTTCCCTGCCTCAATAAACCCCCTGTTGCCAAACATTTTCTATTTATATTATCTTTATTTTGAATTTCAATTGTTCATGTTCTCTTTGTTTAAAGTTGGTTTTTTTCTTTATGTTCAGCTTATTTCTATAAAATCATATATTTACTATGTTGTGTATCTAGATCCAGAACACAGTTATTTTTAGTACCCAGACACATCCCCTTGTGAAAATATTAACAACAATTTGGTGATCAGCTAAATTTGAATTAGAAAACTATAGGTTAACTGTTTTTAGATAAAGTTGCTACTGATCCAAATTCAAAGCCTTAATGATAAAATTTAAGCCAATCAGGAGCCAAGTGATAAAGTGATTGTTATGACATAAAGGGTCACCCAACAATTCTTTGATGCATGTGCGCTAGTTAATTTGATTGGCTGGATCTTTTGCCATTGTGTGCCATTGTCACTGTGGCAAGTTGTTGGTGAACTAGTGCCCAATCAGCTGCCGGGTTAGTACTAGTCTATCAACAACTTGCCACAGCGGCAATAGCACACAATAGCAAAAAAATCAGCCAATCATATTAATTAGCACACATGAATAAAAGAATTATTGAATAACCCTTTATGTCACAACAATCACTTTATCACTTGGCTCCTGATTGGCTTAAAGTTTATCATTAAGGTTTTGAATTAAGATCAGTAATAACTGCACCTAAACACAATTAACCTATAATTTTCTAATTCAAATTTAGTTGATCACCAAATTGTTGTTAATATTTTCACAAGGAGCTGTGCAAATTGCCAAAAATAATATGGCAATTAAGGAAACAATGCCAACACAAAGCAAACAACTTATATTGAGATGAGCATAAAACATATACAAAATGGGTAAAAATATGGGATAATGTAGTAAATGGGAAAACAAAAAGGAATAAACAAAGAGGCAACAGTATCAGAATAATCCAGATTTTATTGGGATGAAAGCTATAAAAACATATGGAAAGGCTAGTAAAAAATCAATGAGAGAATTAGAGAAGCTTTTGAAGGATATTGACTCTGCAGTTGCGGAGATCAAATAAATTGACCGCAAGGTCAAAGCAAAAGTCAAGGCTGCCGTCCTCAAAGGCAAGAAACCTGACAGGGTGACATCCAAGGTATTAATGACCAAAATGCCTTACACATCAGAGAAGACCATTGAGCGCCTGCTCAACATTCAAAAGACGGTGGTTAAGGGCCTCCAGTTCAAGTCATTTTCCCTCTCTGCACCGTCTGTCTGGGTTAACAATCCTAAGATGTATGCACATCTCAAGCCAGCCAAGCGAGCAAGAACCAAGGAAAACAGAATTGCCCGCCCAACTGCTTGCGCCAAGAATAGCCAAGCCTGCCAAAGCCAATGGCAAAGAGGAAACACAAGAAGGTAACCTAAAAAATAAAAATTTCAAAATACTTACCTTTTTTAGAAAACATTGATGGTGAACTCTGCCAAGTCCTGGTCCCCTTTGTCTCTGCCACGTTCTATGCCAACTGCGCCAATCATGTGGCAAAGCAGCTCTATCTGTCCCCTCTGTCTTGCGGAAGCTCAAAGACAGAATTCACGGGTCCTTCCCAATGACAAGAGATGCGCTAGCTGGGATGACACATTATGAGGGGGCATCTGAGTGGGCAGTTACTGCCTACAAGGATGCCCAACTGGTCTGCCTTGACCCTGTGGTCCTCAGTGGAGTTTACTGTATAAACTCCATTGAGCTTGTTTGGGACGTCCTGGAGACGCTCCCATTCAATAATGTACCAGAGATGCGCCAGGCCCATGTGGCTGCTTGCTTCTGCTTTCTGGTAGAGCATACACTCTCTTACCTGCTGGAGAAATTTGGGCGTGCAGTAGGAAAACTGGCTGTTGCAGATGCAACAGCCGTAAAAAAGACCAAAATCCTCCTTGCTGACTTTGGGCTGGCCTGGAGTGCCAACAAGACGGGGGTCCATCTAGCAATGGAGATCAAGTTTGCCAAGACAAAGCACTAGAAGAAGATTAGTACCGTGTATAATAAGCTCTGTGAGTTTACAAAAGCCTTTGCTGGGCAAAGGCTTCAACTTTGTTGTTTACCTGGGGTTCCTCTTTTACATCAGAATGAGCGCCAGCGTGGAGGACCTGGACAGGGTCCTCCTTGGGATTGACAAGGCCCAGCTCACCTTGGATGGGAAGAAGGTACCCCCAGATATGACTTGGTGGACCAAATTATCCAGAACACCCTGGTCCTGGCTAGAATTTACGGGTTTGCAGCCCTGCCAGAGAAGCTGCTGCTTCACTCCCACCTGACCATACTCCCTTTCACCAGCAGGCGGGAGTATTTTAACCAGGGTGTATCCACTGTCCACAGGGTAGCAGTGGAGGTTGTGCACCACCTCTATCTTGGGGTGGGTACATACCGCCAAACCCATTATAGGCACACTTAATTTTTTCTATATATCAATAAACATCTTATATACTCTAGATTATTTTTATTATAAATAATTTTTTAAAGTCTTATTTTAGCAAGCAAGATTTGCAAATATATCCCATAGAAGGTCTTAATAAACACATAATAATATATTTTAATAAAATATACTTGTAATTTTTACACTTTACATTTAACTTTTTTAATTTGATTTTTATATTTATTTGACAAAAGTGATATAAATATATTTGCATAATCCAGTATCAAGCGTTTGGGATACTCTTGGATGCCATAATAAAAAATGATTATAAATAGATAAATTACTAACCTTCATTGATGGTCCTGCTGAATGTGATTGCCGGCTTGGAAACATCTAAATATAATATGATAATTAATAAATCTTGAATAGTAAATTAGGGAATATAAAAATTTGGACAAGCTAAGCCTTTAATTGATTGGCTTTTTGGCAGGGCATAAAGGGATAAACAAATCAGTGAGCATAGAATTTGGCCACAGTCTCAGCTGGAAGGGTGTGGATCCTGGCCTGTAGCAAATTAAAGAGGTCCTTGGTCCCAGTTGGGGTTCCTTGCTTGACAACTTGCTTGAGCCACCCAAAGACTTCCTCAATGGGATTTAGGAAGGGCAAATAGGAAGGGAGGAAGAGAAGGCGCAAATTTGCTGTGGCCAATTGCTGGGGGCCCACTGCAATGCTGGTGTCAATCATTGGGAATTCCTTGAGAATATCAGCCACCTTATGGAGACCAACATTGTCCAGCATAATTATGTTGGTGAAGCCCGGGCCTGTGCACCTCAGGTGCTCCTGGACCAATTGGAGAAATTCTAGAAAGGTACAGCTGTTGTGGGAGCCTAGTATCATTTGATAGAGCTTGACCCCCTTTGGACTGAGGAGAGCCACCATCAAATAGGCTGTGGCACAGACTGCAGCACACCAAGACATTCTGTCATTGGAGCCTTTTGGGACATACCCATAGCCATTGCGCATGAACAAGGCAAATACTGATTTTTCAATGTAGTAGAATTTGACTGTCCCCTTGGCTTTGAGGGCAGTGTACGCCTCAGCGTATTTTTTCTGAGTCTCAATGTTGGTTGGGCTGTTTCTATTATAGGGAGATACCCCAAGCTTTTTCCAGGAAAAGCACATTCCCTTGAGTAGATGGTAGTAAAAGGAAATTGAGGCCTCAACTCCAAAAGTAGATTTGACCATGGCCTGTATATTTGCCAGTTCAAGATGGCAGTCCCGGGTTATCCACTGGCGGATTGCTCATTTGTGCTCCTTGGTGAGCATAGTGGAAATGTGAAAGGATTTCTCTGCGGCAAGGACTTGGCCAGTATCAATGAACTTGTTGAAGGTCTTGCTGGCGTACTTGGGATCCACCCCAACAATGGCCGCAGCCGCCTTGTAATCACCAGATTCCCGCATTAGCTTAAGCAGGATGATGTGTTTGATGTCAGGGATGCGCTTCTGGGCGGGCTTTTTAGCGGTGGGGATTGACTTGTTGGCATTAGGCACAACACTGGGCATAGGTACCTTGGTATAGAAGGCTACAATCTTTTTTAACACCAGTTGTCCCTCATTGGTTTGATAGAACTCAGGCTCCTCATCCTCTTCCTGATTGCCATCACTGATGTAGGGCTTGTAGCTAGTATCAAGTACAGGCTTCACCTTCTCCAGCATGGCTGACGGCAACAACTCTTGACGGTACACAAGGTTGAACACATATTGTTGCAACTGAACCAATGAGGATTCAGTATTTGGAATTGGGGAAGACAACAGTCCAATAGAAAGGACAGAATAATAAGAATAAGGTATTGTTTATTGTAGAATATTGTGATTAATATACTATATGGGGAAAGCCACAAGGCCACAAGGGGGTGGCATAGTGGGAAGTTCCATGTAAGCTTTGGGGCCAAGGAATAACTTGTGCAAGAATCAGCAAGTCAAATTGGCAGCGCTCCTAATTAGGATGAAGTTCCCGCCATTTGATGCTGCCATCAGATTAATCCATAACGTTAGATACGTCAAGGGGCGGCTCATTGAGCGCCCCCTGTGTATTGTAAGATACATTAGCGGGCAAGTCTAGAAACTTGTTTGTAACACCCCCCCTTGCCCCCTACTTGTTGTCAGACACCAGGACTGGAGTCTGCAGAAGGTCTGGGAAGGTCCGCACAAACAATCTTTGTGTGGGGATGGCGCAGCAGGGGCGCAAGCAATCATGGTGGAGCTTCTTGGTGTTTCCTTGGGCATCTTCAAGTTGTTAGGTATGATTGTCATAGACTGCAGCTATCTTGAAGGGCCCTAGGTGGTTGGGTTCCAACTTGGTAAAGTTGGGATTGAGGGTGTAGACGGGATCACCTACAGCATACCTAGCTTTGAGGTGCTTTGTCCCTCCTGCAATCCGCTTGTATTTGATTTACAAGGGCTTTAGCATGCCATTGGTCTAGGGATAGAGTTGTTAATAGGGGAGGCTTTTCAGGAACCTTGGACTGTAGCTTTTCCTATTCAACCCCTGTCAGACTGCCAGGTGTTCCAAAGGCCAGGGTACTGGGGCTGAACCCCATGTCCCGGTTGATCCTTGCTCAAAGAATTAGTAGAGCGGTGGGCAGGTGTTCAGTCCATGCAGTGTTGGGGTGCTCTTGTGAGAGCTTGGCAATCAGTTGAACCAGTGAGCCATTTAACCATTCCACACTTATATTGGCTTGAGGATGGTAGGGAGTTGTAACTATACATTGGAGTGCGTTCTTAGTGCAGTATCCTTCATGACAAGTCTAACAAGTTCAGGGCCGCCATCTGTGATGAGACGTTTGGGCCACCCAAAGCGGGCCATAATCTCCTTGCCAATAAAGCGGGTAATAGTGGTGGTGGTGTGGTTGGTTGTTGCCCAGGCCACTGGCCAGCAAGTGAAGTAGTTGATGGCAGTGATAATGTACTTCCTTCCCAGACTGTCTTTGGGGAGTCGCCCCACAATATTGAGGGCCCACTGCTCAAAGGGTTCCATGGCCTTGATTGGCAGGACATACTTGGGTGGTGCAGGTTTGGATATATTCTTTTTGCACAGCACACACGTTTTGAGGAGGTCCAAGATGTCTTGATGCATGAGCGGCCACCAACCCTTTCATTTCATGATCTCAAAGAAGTTACACCCTCTGATGTGACCCAGGGTTTGGTGGTAGTGCAATATTGTGTCCCCTTGTTGCGTGGTGGGAATGTAAGGCGTCTTCTCACCTGTCTCTGCCTGGTGGCAGACATTACCAGCATCAGTGGTGAACTGACTTTTGTTGTCCTTCAATTTGGAGATAGTGACCAAGTTAAGCCCCTTGTAGCAAGTTGCCTCAGGGCAGAGGTAGGGCATGGGCCAATCTGGATCTAAACCATTGTCCCCAGTGATGGACACTATGTAGAGTCGTGAAAGAGTGTCAGCTGTGACCAGTTCTTTTCCAGGTTTGTACTCAATGCGTAACTGATAGGGGGATAGACACTCCATCCATCCTGCTTGGTGGCGTGTCAGGTGAGACTGCGTGTTGAAGTACTGGAGCAACTTGTGGTCTGTCAGAACACGGGGTGGGAAGGTAGCTCCTTCCAGGTAACAGCGCCATTTCTCCACACAGTGTACAATGGCTGCCAATTCTTTATCATGGATGGGGTAGCGTTGTTCCAAGTCAGTAAGTTTCCTGGACTCATATGCCACAGGGAGAAAGACACCATTGTCAGTTTCTACCCTTAGCACACCCCCTATGGCCCTATCAGAGGCATTGGTCTCAAGTTTGTACTGGCAATTTCAATTGGGGAACTGCAGTACTGGTGCTGTTATGAGCCTTTGCTTCAGTGTCTCAAAGCCTCAATCTCTGATGGGGTCCAATGAAAGCACTGTTTGGTGTTGAGGAGCTCAGTGAGAGGTGCAATTAGTTCCTTGCAATTGGGAATGAACTTGCGCACGTAGGCAACCATGCCTAGGAATGTCTGCACCTGGCCCACATCAGTGGGGGGCGGCATGCTGGTGATTGCCTTGAATTTGGCAGGGTTGGGCTTTATCCCTTGGGCAGAGATGGTGTGCCCAAGGAATAACAGCTCTGACTTGAGAAACTCACATTGGAGGGTTTAGCTTTTAGCTGATTTTTATGGAGGGTGTCAAGGACAGCACAGAGGTGTTGGAGGTGCATGGTTTGATCTTGACTGAAGACAATAATGTTGTCAAGTTACACAACCAGACATTTCCCAATCAGTTCCTCAAATGCTTTATTCATCAACATGGCAAAAGTGGAGGGAGTGTTGATCATTCCAAAGTTTATGACACAACACTCAAACAACCCGTAGCCTGTGCAGAAGGTAGTTTTTGCCTCATTCCCTGGTGCAATGCGGACCTGGTTGTACCCTGAAGTGAGATCAATCTTACTAAAGACCTTTTCACCTGTGAGTGTATTAAACCGGTTGTCAATCAGCGGCAGGGGGTACTTGTTCTTAACCGTCACCTCATTTAGGGCGCAGTAGTCTGTGACCAGGCAAAGGGACCTGTCCTTCTTGGCTACAAAAAAGACAGCCGCCCTGTATGGAGAGAGCAAGGGGCAAATAAAGCCCTTGTTGAGTGCATCCATGAGGTGCTGGCAGAGGGTCTCATCTTCTTTTGGTGTAAGACAGTATAAGGGATATGCTTTAGGTAACAACCCTTGGAGTTGTACAGCGTGCTGGATCTCCCAGGGAGGAGGTAGTTGTTCAAGTGTCTCACTGAACACGTCCTTATATTCCTTGAGGAGTGTGGCAAGCGCTGGAGAAGGTAAATTGATCAAAGGAGGGCAGCAGGTGGCTCAGCGCGGATAACTTTGACTGAACATTGATTGAAGTCTAGTTTCCCTCCCTTGAAATTGTATGAGCCTGTCTCTGTGATTCTGGCAAACACAGTATCATGGAGTAACTTGCTTATTTCCACAGGGTAAATCTGGAACCCCATCCCATTTCTGTTGAGGGTGATGACAGAGGTATCCCAGTTGATGTAGGGACAGTTGTGACAAAGCCAGTTGAGGCCAGCATTTACATTGTGGCTGAGCCCTGTCATGATTTCCCCAGAGAGCTTAACCTGGACATTCCCCATTCTAACAGAGAAGGGTACTGTCTTGTGGGTGATGGCAACTCTGCGGGAGTCAGCTACTTGCACTGCTTTGAACCTGCTGGGCACTTGGTCCAATTGCTGAGAGTTAGCAAACGCCTGGTCCACCATAGTGTGGTTGGCCCCAGTATCTACCAGTAATTTGTGGGTGTTCTCACGGAAACAGAAGGGATAGGACAAGTGTGTTACTTTATTTGAGCAGTGGCTTGCTTGCAATACAGGGTTGTCACTGTGGACTTGAAAGACGTCCAGGGTTTTGGCTTCATGAATGTTGTAGTTGCAGGGATTTTTTGCGAGCAGGGATTGAGAGGATGGGTCAGGTGGGGTTGCAAGGCATCTTGTTGTTACAACCCCCAGGCTTTTCCCTGATCCTCAATCTGTGCTAGCTAAATCTCCCCCCTTGCGGGGGCGTTTAGTCCCATTATCCTGCTGACAGGGCTAGCGGCAGTCTACTTGATTGTGGCCACTGCCAGGTGTAGTACATGGTTGGGATGGAGCGTCACTGGTACAGCAGAAGACCATTGAGGCCTGGTTGTTGGCCTCCACAATGGCCTTATAGCAGTTGTCAATGGAGGTGCAACAACCTACGGGGACCCACTTGCAGATAAGGGGTTTTAACCCATTGATGATGAGAGTAAGTAGCATTGCATTTCTGTTGGTCACGGCTTTGGGGGCGGCAACAAGAGCTTATTGCCAGGCAGCAAGGTACTCAGGAACGGAACCAGTTTGTTTGATTGCTAGAAAAGGAGTCCCCACAACAATGGGGGAGGTGGTTTCACTGTAGCGGGACTTGGCGGCGTCTCGGAATGCTGCCCAGGTAACGTCAAGCTCTTGACTGGCTCAGTTGGTGAACCACACAGCGGCAGGCCCCGTGAGGCGGCCAGACACAGTGGCAACCCATATGGGCTCAGGGACCTGACAGATGCAAAGGCGGGTTTCAGTAGATTGGAGCCAACTGACAATGTTGGCCCCCTTGACGCCACCAGAGAAGGATTCTAGCTGAAGGTTGAGCATGCACTGGGACAGATCTGAGTGGGGCAGGGTGATGCTGGCGTCACGCTGCCTGAGGCAGAGCCAATTGTACACACTGGTGAGAACTAGCTGGTCTTGATAGATGACATAGCCGTTGGGGATGTCCCCCTTGGGGATTGGCAGGAAGGTCTCTTGTTGGGGAGTAGCCATACAGCCCATACTTTGTCCTTTCTTGGGGGGAATTTTTTTTAGGTAGGTTGTAAACCTACCGCTGCTACCACTGTTGCAAATGAACCAATGAGGATTCAGTATTTGGAATTGGGGAAGACAACAGTCCAATAGAAAGGACAGAATAATAAGAATAAGGTATTGTTTATTGTAGAATATTGTGATTAATATACTATATGGGGAAAGCCACAAGGCCACAAGGGGGTGGCATAGTGGGAAGTTCCATGTAAGGTTTAAAGCCAAGGAATAACTTGCGCGGGGATCAGCAAGTCAAATTGGTAGCGCTCCTAATTAGGATGAAGTACCCACTATTTGATATTGCCATCAGATTAATCTATAACGTTAGATACGTCAAGGGGCAACTCATTGAGCGCCCCCTGTGTATTGTAAGATACGTTAGCAGGCAAGTATGGAAACTTGGTTGCAACAATATGAAGTAAGTTCTACCTCCTTGTTTCTAACTTTCTTGGTGAAGGTAACCTTGGTGGGCTTCTGGGTCAGCTTGGGGACCCAAGGGTTTATGCTCTGCACCCTAGCAGCTTGTGCTCCTTGAACTGGCTGTGTCAGTGCAGCGTCACTATCAAACTCTCCTTTCCTGTCTCCTTCATGAGTAGGAATTTTTGTTGCACTAACTCTTTTCTTTGACCTGCAGGGGCAACTGCAACTGTGGCGCACAACGGGTGCATTGGTACTCTGTGGTTGTGTTCCTTCCATTTTACAATTTAATGAAATACTAAATAAAATTCAATTAAGTTACTCCCTAATTTTAATTTTTGCTTTTATCTGAATATGGATATTCAATTAATATTTTTCCCACCCAATTTCCCAATTATAGATTTTTTATTTCTAAATTAGTTGTTTCTGGTTTTTTATAACGCCCATTTTTGAATACCCAAAATAATTTCCTCCCATTTCCCCAGATTTTATGCCAAATAGAAGCACCCAACACAATATTTTTAAAATTTCTGTTTCAGATCTTGTGTTTTATTTTAGATACCTTGGAATCATTCTTGATTACAATTAATTGTACACAACAATTGAGTGGATTTGTTTACATGTTGAGTTGCTATTGTGTTTTGTTTTTTGATTGAGTTTTGACTCACCGTGCTTGGGTGTATTTTGTCACCAAATCACATAGTAAATACATGTATACCAAAAGTCAACTCACACCATTTTGTTTGTGAATCAATGTATTTTGGATTGTATTTTGAATAGTTTTGCTTTGCGTGTGAGCCCTTTGTTGCTGTGTTGACTCATTTTGCCCATTAACTCTAATAAACCCTGTTAACAGAGTGTATATTTTAACCTGAGAGTTGGATTTTGCTTAAATATGAAATCATTTTGTTTAAATCTGAGGTATTTTTGGTTGTTGCCATAGCTTTTAAAACTACTGTACATATATCTATATCTAGTATAATTAATGCTACTTACCTTTTATATGTATTCTTATATGTCTATAATATAATCAAACATCACGTCATTATGTATAAATAATAATTTTTGAGCCCTAATAAAAACAAAATATATAAAAATAAAAACAAGTAAAACCCAGAGCGCCCATTTATCTGATTGGCTCAGAGACAAAGGATTTGGGGAGGAAGGATTCTGAGTGCTTGTAAAAAGCTGCTGCCACATCAGGTGGCATTGCAAATTGGCTTATCTTGAGAATGTTGAAGAGATCCTCAGTGTCCTGAGGAAGGCCTTTCTTTACCTTATTTTGATCCACCCAAAGACCTCCTCAATTGGGTTAAGGAATGGAGAATATGGTTGGAGGAAGAGGAGTCTCATTGGGAAGTCTGCAAGGTGGTGGCTGGCAGAATGGCTATTTTTATCAATTGGCGGGAACTCAAACACAACCAGATCCACTTTGTGGAGCCCAACATTATCTAACACAACAATGTTGGTTGTGCGGCTGTAATTTATCCAAAGGTACTCCTTGACTGGTCGGAGAAAATTGAGAAAGGTCCTGCTGTTATGGGATCCTTTAATCATCTGATACTGGTCCAACCTGCAAGGACCAAGAAGCGCAACCATGGAATGGGTCTGGGAACGGACAGCTGCACAATGGGCTACACCGTCCTTGGACCCCTTCCTAACCCACCCATGCCTGGACCTGAGTGAGAAGGAAAACAACAATTTGTTGATATAGAAGAACCGGACATTCCCAGTCTTCTTTAGAGCCAGATATGTCTTGGAATAAATACGTCAATCCTTGATGATCTTTTCACTGTTCCTATTGTACAGAGAAACTCTGAGAACCTTCCAAAAGAAGCCCAAATCAACCATTGCTTTGTAAACAAGGGTTTTAGAAACAGAAAGCCCAAACTCTGTGGCAAGCATTGATTGGAAAGCAAGTGTGTCCAGGTGGCAATCCTTGGCTACCCACTGCTTGATTGCATCAATATGAACAGGCTGAAGGAGTTTGGGCTGCTGCTTAGCCTTGGTGGATTTGGCAATTTGCACAGTGTTGCCATACTTGGTGTTGATGTCAGCAATGTATCTGGCTGTGACACCAAATTGGGACGCAATATCCCAAACCGCCATTCCCCTGTTCAAGCAGTTGAGGAGAGCTTCACACTCACTATCTGTCAACTGACGCTGGCCCTTGGCAGGTACCACGGCATCCTGGCTACCAGGATCAACACAGGGGATGAGGACCTTTGTGTAGAAGGTGAGATCACGCTTGGTTGTGCTGGCACCGTCAATGGTGGCATAAGACACAGGCACAGATGACTCCTCAGTTGTGGTCAATGGCTGATAGGAGGTATCAAAAACGCGGGGGCAGGAAGTAGCAACTCTTGGGTCAAGAGTGCTGGGCCGGGTGACAACTGGGTATACAGTGGAGGTGTAAGTAACCTCAGTGTTCCTGGTGACCCTGGTGTATGAGACTTTGGTTGCAGGCCTTGAGAGTGGCTTCTGTCTGGGATTCAGGCTGGTTGATTGGGCTTGGGATGCGGGAGGTGATTGGCTGGCAATGACACCTTGGGAGGCCTGTGTATTGGCATGACTTCCCTCAAGTTGGGTTCTGGGTCTGTTCTTGGACCCTCTGGGACGCCCTTGTGGACGGGCTGCTCCGCGGGCTGGTGCAAGAGCAGGTTGAGAATGCAATTGACAGTCCATAAAAATAAAATAAAAAATATATTTTAGATTAAATATGTATTTATTTGGAGTTATTGATTTAGTTGTGGGTAGTTGCTTTCTCTTGATTTAGCCTTGAATAGTAACAGAATTACTATATCTGTGATTTGAAGTGTATAATATTGTATCCTTTCTAGTTTTGGATGATTTTAAAGTTTAATCACTTTTTTTGTCTAAACATGGTTGTTGAGATTGAATTTTTAGTTTGATTTTAGTTGTGGTGGAGCTTCTTGATTTGGGTTGGTGTTTCCTAGTGTGCTTACTGTACATTAAATTTGGATTCCAGTTCCCGCAATTAATATCTGAGTTTACTAGTGCCATTCAAAAGTGATTTGAAATTTGGTTCTTGGATTTGACAATCCCGCAATTTCAAAAAACATAGTAAACTTAATGAAAATGGTTGATGGATTTGAACACTTCAAATCTGATTCCAGTTACTTCATTTTGTCCATTGGATTTATGCAGCTTGACTTGAACTTTGAAAAGTGTCTATGAGTTCCCGCATTTTCAAATATTCAAATAAATACTCAAAAAAACCAATTTAATTAAAAAAGGCCATCCTGCAAAAGTGATTGAAATTTGGACCAAGGATTTGAAAATCCTGCATTTTTACATTCAGGTTCTGAATTTACAGTACAAGTGCATGGTAGGGATGCCCACCTAGTTATAAGGAAAGTATTGGAAGAGTTTGCAGTAATGCAAGCCAAGTATAAACTTCAAGCTAGTGATAAGGAGCGCCTTTTAGGGAAGCTTCAGATATGGAATGAAGAAGGAAGAGGAGTGTCATAACATCTTTGATTACTCCCTCTTGGGGAATTAACGCCCCAAGTAAATCACCAAGTGGCTCACCAAGTGGTTCACCGCCCAGGCAATAAACTAGTGGCATCATTATCAGTTAACCAACTATGACAGGGATCACTCAATCCAGGTCCTAAATGGAACACAACTTGATTAAGCCTTGTGACTCAAGAGGAGCATTACTCAGATAAGCCCCATGACCTCCATGACGTACATGGACAACATATGGCTTGTCATGATACTATATATTAGCCTATATTTATATCAAATAAAGTATCATTCTCTTCTTAATCTTCCCCTTTATTTTGTTTATTATACTTCCCAGAAGTATAAAATTGACAGTGGTAGCACAGATAGGTTATCCATACCTACCTAACTCAAAGGAAAAATTCCTCCCAAGAAAAGAACACAAGCAATGTCACTCCCTAACGGTTGGAGAGATTACAAAGTAGGACAAGATGTCCCCCTGGACTTGTCATCTACAATAATCTCCTTGTGCCCATTGACCATTATAACGCCCTCAAGACCCGAAGTCTGTTCTCTACCATGCCAACCATAGCAACATCTACACAACCTGAGATACCCAACATTGTGTTTTAACGCTTATGTACCACTGAGATTGACGCCTTTACAGGACTACACTGTGAGAACGCCTCTCTTTGGATCAACAGCACTGAGAGTAAGTTTGCACAAGTGGAGTACCCCCAAAGACTCTGGGTTAGTGAAGTTGCCCTCTGCGCAACAGGAACTGCCTCGTGTTTTGTTACTGAATGGCTAGCACAACACCCTGACCAGAAGGAAAACTGGGAAGTGTTCAAAGCCGCATTCCTTGAAAGATTCTCCATGAAGGATTCAGACGTAGTAATCATGACTGAACTCCAAACCTTCAAAATGACAGGAACCATTGAGGAATACATTGCTGCGTACAAAGGACTACGTGACCATGCACCCAACATCATCAATTTTGATGAATCTGGTCCACGCCTGGACTTTTACAATGGCCTTCCTACACATATCAGACTTCAGTTTGACATGACCTGCTGCAAGAACCTTGAGGATGTATTCCTAGAAGGAAAATGCGCAGCTCAGAAGTCTGACAACCTACACGCCTCCAACAAGCGCAAGGACAACCCTGCAGCTAAAAGAGAGCCTCGCCCTAATAAGCAAAACAACTGAGCCAATGGTACCCAACCTTGCCACAGGAATTGCACTGCACAAGCCAACCAGGCCTGCACTGAAGATACCAACAAGGAGGGAAAAGCTCAGGGGAGTGCTTAGGCAAGCTGCCCTCCTCCTCTACACAAGACTTGTACAGAGAACAGGACGTGAACTCCATCACCATGATCCAAGTTCCCTCCAGCAATCCTCTCCTGTTTGCCGCCCAATCAGGAAATAAACTCCTTACCTATCCTTTTTGTTTTTGCAGATACCAGGGCACAGCGCTATTTGACACTGGAGCCAATCAATCACTTGTCAACAAGAGTTTTGCAGACCTCATGAAGTTACCTACCATTTGAAGTAACATCAAGAGAGTTGTCATGGCAGACAACTGTAGCTCACCAGTTACCCACAAGACAAAACATTCCAGGCACAAATTGGAGACGTCCAAACACCAATTAGTGGCCCCATCATCCCAATCCCAAAATGCAATATCATACTTGGATTAGATTGGATGCAAAAGACAAAGCCTCACATTGACTGGGACAGTGACACCCTTACAATCCAGCAAGGAAAAGTCCACCATCACGTGTACCCAACACACCTTGACACTCTCATGAGGGACCACATATTTGTAAAGATCATGGAAACAGAGAAAGAAACTGACATCAGCAAAATCAATTGGAGCACATGTACGTATGAAGTCATCAACTTCAAAAACACAGAAACCCAACACAAACAGAACCCAATTAGAGACCAGCTAGTCAATGAATTTCCCTCTGTATTCCAAGAGTCACTACCTGGACTGCCCCCTGATTGGGTTATCCAACATGAGATTAACTTAAAAGGTAGCGTGCCTAAATCACAACCTATCTACTGCCTCACACTGCAAGAAGACAACACTCTGAAAGCCTACCTTGACAAAGCACTCAAGAAAGGCCTCATCAGACCTTCAAAATCACCCTTTGGTGCTGCTGTCTTCTTTGTGGCAAAGAAAGATGGAGGCCTCTGCCTAGTCACAGACTATAGGGCCCTTAACAAGGTCACAATAAAGAACATATATCCCCTGCCCCTAATTGATGACCTTTTTGATGCCCTGGGGGGTCCCAAATCTTCACAAAAATCAATTTGACAGCAGGATATCACCAAATTTGTGTGAAACCTGAAGATATTCCAAAGACTGCATTTTGGACCAAGTATGGATCTTTTGAATGTGTTGTCCTCAATTTTGGCATGACAAACGCCCCCAGTACCTTTGTAACCTTCATGAATAAAGTATTTAAGGAACACATTGGGAAAGAGCAATCATCTACCTGGATGACATCATTATTTATAGTCCCAACCTACAACAACACTGGGAAGACGTCCGCGCAGTCCTCTGCACCCTGCAGGAAAACCAACTGATTGCCAAACCATCCAAATGCGAGTTCTTCTCAACTGAACTCCTCTTCATTGGTCACATAATTAGCAAGAACAGTATCAAGCCCAATACAGACAAAATATGCGCTATAACAGAGATGTCAGCCCCAAGAAACAAGAACAAGCTCTGCACTTTCCTTGGGATGGTAGCTTATGTACACAGGTTCATCCCTGACTGGGGCGCCCTAACAGCCCCCTTATCAGCCATCACTGGGAAAACAACCAAGTTCGTCTGGACACCTTTACAAGATCAACATTTCTGCCAGCTAAAAGAGCGCATGGTCACTGCTCCCATCTTGCAATATCCAAACCGCAAGGGTATCTATGAGCTAGAAACTGACACCTCTGATTATGCCATAGGAGGAGTCCTCTGTATCCAAACGGCCCAGAAAGACTTCCTCCCTGTGGCATATGAATCTAGGAAACTATTGGACGGCAAACAAAGATACCCTATACACAATAAGGAGTTGGTTGCCATCATACACTGTCTCATGAAATGGCAATGTTATCTAGAAGGAGCCCAGACTTTCAAAGTACTCACCAACCACAAGTCATTGGTGTTCTTTAAAACACAACAACACCTGTCAAGAAGACAAGCCAAATGGATGAGTCTCATACAGAGATACCCCATGCAAACTGAATATAAACCAGGCATAGAGATGCTTACTGCAGACACCCTATCAAGGCAATACAATAAACACATCCTCTGCACTGATGGCAACCCCAACTGGCCCATGTTAATCATGGGGAATCTCCAGGAAGGGTTCCCAACTGGCACACCAATGGACATCCAAGAGAAAATCCTCAAGAACAAACACCTGTTCAAAAACGTATATGGTACCCTTCATCAAATCCTTCAAAATGGTGACACAGTACTCTACGTTCCGTCAACACAAAAGATTGCCACAATCCTCCAATATCACAGAGACTTGGGACACACCCGTAGCAGAAACTTGCATGAATATCTCAAGACTTGCTACTGGTGGCCCAACATGCTAGATGATATCAGAGAAGTACTAGAACAATGCAAGGTCTGTGAAAAGTACGCCCAAACCAAAGCACCACCCAAGTCAGTAGTACCTGTATCCATCACACAACCCTTCAAGGTATGGTTGTTGGATGTTGTGGGACCCATGCCTGGTGAAAACAAGGGCGAGAAGTAAATTATCACAGCCATCAACTATGCAACCAGATGGCCTGTAGCACAAGCTACAAAAGAACACAAAGGCAATGACGTGAGACAATTCATTGGCAAGGAGATCATAGCAAAGATTGGAAAGCCTGACCTCTTAATCACAGATGGAGGCACTGAACTCAAAGCTATTGACACCAACATCTATCTTGCCAAAAACGGAATAAAACATGTCACAGCCAGACCATACCACCCACAAGCAAATGGACGCATAGAACAACTAAATGGCTCTCTAGTGGAAGCCCTCAGTAAGTTATCTGCCAACAATTCAAGAGCCTGGGTTGACATGCTACCAACCGTCCTTATGGTCTGCAGAGCACAAGTCAACAACAATACAGGCAAAAGCCCTTATGAACTTGTCTATGGGCAGAAACCTTCACTTGTCAGTACAACTACAGGACTACAACTGCTACTTCTGAAGAAGATACCAGACAGTAATGACCCAAAAGTACTACAAGTCAGAAAGGACTGTTGTGAATGCCGCTATTCACAGTATTTCAATTTTGCCTTTGGTGGGCCATTTTGAGGACAAGTCTCTTGCTTTCACTTTTGCTACTCAAAATGAGTTGATGGCTGATTCAGGAAATACAATTGTTTGGGTTCCTGATCTTTGCACAACTCACTTGCCCCACTAATGCTGGTGGTGAGTGATCCTACTGTCCTGGTAGTGTTTTGTGGTATTCCTAACCACTATATATTCCAATTCACATTCACCAATAAAAATTAAGTTCTATTCACATTTTTGTCTTTGTGTCTTCTGTACTTCTGCACCTCTCTCTAGCCACAACTAGTAGAGATTATTCTTCCAGGGCCGCAAGGTAAACACATTTGCCTTCCCTGTCATCTAACTGAGACTTAGTACAAATCCAATCCTAAGGTTAGAATTTCCTGTTGTGTGTCTGTGCTGCGCCTCAGAACACAACAAAAATGGTGCCCACTACAGGGGCTGTAAGCCCCTTGGTTGACCCCTTTACATCCACGCTTTCAGTTCCTTTGCCTCTGCCTATACAAGAGCCAACTTCACCTGAAATAACCAGTCCTCCTATTGAGGAAGATATTGCCAACCAGCCTATTACCCCCACAATACTGAACCTTGTAAATGGTCCCTGCCTAGTTGATTACCCCATGGGTACCCCTGACTTAGATCAAGTCATGTTGGTAGCCCTTGGGATAGCCTGTGAAGGAGCTATCCCTCGCCTTCAGTTGCAGTTCAGTCAGGCTGAATACTACAAATTAATTGTGACTCCTTGATTTCCATAACATCTCCTCTCAGCGGCTGGCTCCACTGAACACTTGCTATCATCCTTTGTGCAGCCTGCCTTGGCCCACCATCAAATGGTGTTGGGGCTCCACATCCAGGAAATCTTGTCTCTGCAATCTGCAGTTACTCATCATTGGGACCAGTTTGCTGCCTATCAACAGTGGATTCATTCCCTGTTTTTGTTGGTATCTGACAATCAACGCAACTCTGTCACCTCCCAGGCCCGTTTGGTTAATTCTATTGAACAAATATGCAAGTTCATCCCTGAGTACATTAGGGAGCAGCTACATGAGTTTCACCAGCTAGAACAACCCTGGCAAACTCAGGTGGATTTCACCTTAAACACTTATCTCACTGACTTTGAGTGACTTGTGCAACAGCTCAATGCCTTCAGTACATATTTCTTTGAGCAGCTACAGCAGGTAGCGGACTTTGCTGCTAGAGGCCTTAATGAACTCAGTACCACATTTGAGCAAGAAAGAGTGATCACCACTGCTACCATAGCCAAACTCCAGAGTCAAGTAAATGAGCTATCTACGCCCAAGCCAGATGTTCCACCCTCTCCCCCTTCTGATGACTTGGTGGACAAGGGAACAACAAATATGGGACACCATCCAAGAACTACATTTGACTACTTGCAGTTAGGGACGTCCTGCTGAGACACCTCAACCTGACCCCCGGGTTCTTGAACTGACTACCCAAGTTGCAGAGCTACAGCAAGAACTTGCTGCCCTACGTGCAATGATGGCAACTGCTGCTAGTCCAGTTGGGGTTGTCAATGAAGACGGCTGCCGCCCTGGCTTATCTGGAGCACCTCAAATCCAATGCGCTAGGGAATTAATTGCCCTAGCTAATGAGGTAAATCAATTGAAGCAGGACCACACTGAGTTGGATAGAGACATACAAGAGATGAATGAAGTAATTGAATCTGTAAATGATAGATTCACCCCTTGTCTCTCAGTGGGGCCATCCCTTACTTCACGTCTGGCTGAACTCTCCACAATAGTGACCACCCAAGATCAACGCTTGGATGCTACTGCACAACAGACCACTCAAGCTGCCAATACTGGGGCCCGTGCTGTTGAGACTCTTACCACCCTTGAAGAAAGTGTTTGCCAGCTATGGGCTAGACAACCCCCCTCAGAATCTGAGGCAGAGTTTTCCCCACATATCAATGTACTTGATAGCAACAATGGTGTTCCAACTCCCAAGGCACGTTTTAAGCCTACCTTTAAGCAAGTCTTTGACCCCAGAACCTCAACCATTGTAGCTTTACTCACTATCTATGAAACTGTCATGCAAAGAGCATTGGATGATGTCAAAAAGGAACAAATTCTGACCTGTCTACGCCCAACCTGCCAAGAGGTAGTTGTGCCAGAACTACCCTCCATTGAGACGTGGGAAGATATGAAGCAGCTTCTGATTGATGAGTTTGGTGGTGACCTTAGCCTGGAAGTGAAAAAGGATGCCTTCATGAATATCACTTTTAAGCTTAAGGAGACACTAGCTGTGTTTGCAGACAGATTCTACATGGAAGGTCAGCAACTGATTACAAGCAGACAGTTGACAGCCCATGAAGCCTACATGGCTTGCGCTCAAGCCCTCAAGGTTAGCCAACTTCTGTGCCTTCACTTCAAAGCCCATAAGGCTATGCTCTCTTCCATGAAGAGCATAAAGACGTTGTTGCAAGATATGCATCTTACCCACTCTGGTGCAGTTGTCAGGGAAAGTTGAGCTGCTTATAACTCTGGTTTATCTTCCCGTGGTTCTTGCATTCTTACTATGAATTCACAGAATCCTCCTTGACGCCAAGGTTGCCACCACTTTGGTCAGATAGGTCATTGTTCTCAAGTCTGCACCAATCCACGGGTTGAAGGAGCTGATCCAAAGGAACAGGCGGGAAAAGAACAGTCAACCTAGAGGCAGAGACGCTCTTGGTTGACAATTCTTCCCAGTCTCTTCCAATCCCTCTCTCTATGGCTGAATCTGAGCCTGCTGATAATGAGGCTTCTCCTATTCTCCTCTTGTTCCACAAAATCTCCAATGACTCTGACCTGGATGATTCTGATATTGATGACACTGATGCATATGGGTACTCTGTTCTGGACATTCCCAAAACCATTGCAGTTCCCTATAAGTTACGCTCAGGAAAGACTACAACTTCTGCTAAGCCTTTGCCTGAGGCCAAAGAGATTGTCTTGCGCCCTTACATCAATCAGGCCAAGAGGTCCCCTGTGCTGGTGGAGTTGTCAGAAGAAGCTGCTGAGGTTGCTGATGCTGTCTTCAAGAATGTGTCTGTTTTGTTCCCCCTCCAGACTGTTTATAAGGAGTTCCTGGGATTAAGATGTATGATTGAGAAGTGGGATAAGGAACTAGCAGAGGCTCAGGATATCCTGACTGTCCTTCCCCCCTTAGGCCGCACTACCACTCAAGTAGAGATATCCATTCAAAAAGTGAAGATTAAGGCAGTTCCAGACAGTGGCTTGCCAGTCAATGTTGTATCCTCCAAGCTTGTGAAGAAACTCAAACTTGCCCCTGACCTTAATTATCACCAGTTGTATGGCACAACTGGACTGTCTACGACCCGCGCCATAGGGGCTTTTGCCGCTCTGCCCATGCGGTTTGGCAAGCTTCTCCTAGCCGCGCCAGCAGCTGTCCTGGAGAATGAGAGTTATAATCTCCTAGTTGGCACCCAGTTCCTTAGGGAATATAATGGGATAATGAACTTGAAAGATGGCAACCTCTCTATTCTAGGATACAAAGTCCCCTTAATCTTCAAAGAGCCAATTAAAGTTCTGGGGAAACGCCTCAAGACCTGCGCCTTGGAATATCCCACTGGGGTTTTCAACCTCAAGTATTGCACCCACTCTTCAAACATGAAGTGTCCACCCATGGCTTGTACTGTGTCTGAGGGGATCCCCCTCCTAGCCGCGTCTGCTGTTACCATCCCACCTGGGTCTCGGGCCATCCTGGACTCTCAGATATCTTATGAACTACCTGAATGCACCTTATTGGAGTTGTACTCTCCCCCCTCCTTAGGACGCAACAAACCTTACCTCTGTCCTGGGATCCTAGATGTCTCTCATAAAGACCCTGTTCAGTTTTTGGTAGCCAACCTGACTGCAATCCTCATGACTGTATCTAGGGGACAGGTTTTTGGATATGGCAAGTTGTTGGGCGCTCCTGACATCCTGTCTCTTCATCCCTTTGGCACGTTTCAAGACTTTAACCTACCGGAGGATGAGCCGCAAGTCTTATCTCTGTTCACTGCCCAAGACTTTCCACAACTGTACCTGGTTCAACAGAAAGATGTGTTAGATTTACTAGACCAATTTTCCAATATCTTTGCCAAGGACAGTACCAACTATGGGTTAGCCAAAGGTGTTATCCATCAGATAGACACTGGCGACGCTCCCCCCTTCTGTGCTAAACCATATTGCCGCAGCTGTGTGGAAGACTCCCAGGTATCTAAAGAGCTCAAACAACTACTAGATGCTGGGCTTCTGGCGCCCTCCCAAAGTCCTTGGGCTTCCCCAATACTCATCTTAAAGAAGAAGGACAGGGGTCATTGTATTGTGATGGACTATTGCCAACTGAACTCTTTGACCAAGAAGAACTCATACCCCTTGCCACATATTGATGATGCTCTCTGACGTCTTGGAGGTTCTAAGTTCTTCTCCGCCATGAATCTGGCATCTGGATACTGGAAAGTTGACCTATTTCCCAAGAATTGTCAGAAAGCTGCGCTCATTACTTCTGAAGGGCTTTTTGAGCCTACTCACATGTCACAGGGACTTTGCAACGCCCTGGCCACCTTCCAAAGGGCCATGGACTCCATCCTATGTGACTTGAAGTTGTTGTGCGTCCTAGTATACTTGGATGATATAACAGTCTTCAGCACTACCTTCACCAATCACCTGGCTCATCTCAAAGAGGTGTTCATAAAGATTTGAGAAGCTGGCCTCAAACTGAAGCCTTACAAGTGCACCTTCTTCAAAGAACGTCTTGAGTTCTTGGGCCATGAAGTGACCCAGACAGGGATTTGCCCAATGACTAAGAAGGTTGAAGCCATTGACAAAATGCTTCCTCCAACCAACTTGAAAGAAGTACAAGTCTTCCTGGGGATGATGGGCTACTACAGACAGTTTATCCCTGGCTTTGCTGATACTAGTGAACCATTAGTCCAGCTTTTACGTAATGTTCCTTTTGAGTGGACTGCCAGTCAGTAGCAAGCCTTTGAGACCCTTAAGCAAAAGCTCAAAGAAGCTCTCATTCTAGTGTATCCTGACTATGACAAGGAGTTCATCCTGTACACCAATGCTAGTGATTTAGCTATTGGAGCCATTCTGTCCCAACTGGACAACAAGGGTGTAGACCACCATGTGGCTTACACTTCCCACGTACTAAACAAGCATGAGAAGAACTATAGTGTCACAGAGAAGGAGTGCCTTGCTGTGTTGCATGCAGTCAAGCAGTTTTGTCATTACATATACGGCACCCACTTCACAGTTGTCACTGACCATGCTTCTCTCAAATGGTTACAACAGCTCAAGGAACCTGAAGAACACCTAGCTAGATGGGCTCTACGCCTGCAGGGATACAAATTCACAGTGCTCCATTGCCCTGGAATTCAACATCAGAACGCTGATGGGCTCTCCAGAATGCCTATTCTTGCTTTGCATCCTGCAGAGGCCAACCAATTATAAAAACTAATTGGGTATCCTTCTTCTTGGGAAAGCAAGACAGAGGAGGTACAACTGGCCCTATCCAAGCTATCCAAAGATACCCTTATACGCAACAATCAGCTCTTCAAAAAGTATGAGACCAGTATCTGCCTTATGTACGGCCCAGTCTTTGCCTCTCGTTAGTGTTGCAAGCCCATAAAGAAACTGGGCAAGGAGGCATTGCCAAGACCTTTGACTGGCTTCAGAAGAACTACTTTTGGGAGAACCTTCGCCTGCTGATCCCAGATGTCATTGCTAGCTGTCACAACTGCCAGCTACAGAGGCCTTGAGCTGCTGCCCATGAGTTTAAATTAGTTCCCCCTCAACATGCCTTTCACACTGTTATCATTGACACAGTAGGTCCTCTTCCCTGCTCTTGTTTAGGGTGTTGCTTTATACTGGTTGCTGCTGATCACTTTAGCAAGTGGGTAGAGGCTTGCCCTACAAAGGACATCACAGCTAAGACAACTGCTGCCTTCCTGCTACAAGATGTTTTCTACCACCATGGCTGTCCTCAAGTGTTGCTCTCAGACAATGGGACTAACTTCAATTCCAAGCTGGTAACCTCTGTTGTCAAAGCTTTGGGGTCCCACCAGTCCTTCTCTGCTCCCTACAACCCTTCTACCAATGGGGCTGTCAATTGTGAAAATTCAACACTGGTCTCCATCATGAGAAAGCTCACCTACTCTGACGCTGCTAATTGGGACTTGTACTTACCTGCCGCCCTCTTTGCATACCGCCTTAGCAAACATTGTGTCACTGGATATTCCCCCTTTGCTATGCTATATGGGCAAGAGGCTACTACCCCATTGCTCTTGGGGGCCCCCTGCTTACCTCAGATAAGGCCATGGATCCTGACGACCACATCAAAGATTTAGTCAATCAAATAATTGATATTCAAGCCACTGCTTACACTTCTGCGTATAAGACTAAGATGCTTGAGCTCTCTCCTGACAATGCTGGACACTCCCCCCTGCCTGAGTTTAATGTTGGCGACCATGTCCTTTACTACTAACACAGAGTAGGTGGTTGCACACATAAGTTGGACTCTCTGTGGATTGGCCCTCTAGAAGTAACCTTTAAGCAAGGGTCCAAATACACTGTAAAGCTCTTGTCTAGTGGTCGTCCTTCTGCTTGAGTGCACGCAAAGTTTCTTGGTAAATACCACTCCCCTAAGACCAATCTAGAGGAGGGCAATGTTGTGAATGCCGCTATTCACAGTATTTTGATTTTGCCTTCAGTGGGCCATTTTGAGGACGAGTCTCTCGCTTTCACTTTTGCTACTTGAAATGAGTTGATGGCTGATTCAGGAAATACAATTGTTTGGTTTCCTGATCTTTGCGCAACTTGCTTGCCCCACTAATGCTGGTGGCAGGTGATCCTACCGTCCTGGTAGTGTTTTGTGGTATTCCTAACCACTATATATTCCAATTCACATTCACCAATAAAAATTAAGTTCTATTCACATTTTTGTCTTTGTATCTTCTGTACTTCTGTGCCTCTCTCTAGCCACAACTAGTAGAGATTATTCTTCCAGGGCCACAAGGTAAACACATTTCCCTTCCCTGTCATCTAACCAAGACTTAGTACAAATCCAATCCTAAGGTTAGGATTTACCGTTGTGTGTCTGTGCCGCGCCTCAGAACACAACAAGGACCAAGAAGTGATGGAACAACAAAGGGTTCAGCGGGAGAAAATCCCATTGCAACAAGAAAGGGACCAAGTTGGAGACAAGATCTGGGTTGTCAATCACAACCAGCACAAATTAGACCCAAGGTTACGTGGACCAGGCATCATCATGGAGGTGAAACCCAATAACACGTAGCTCATCAAAGGGATTGGAGCTCAAACTGAACTGAAACATATGCATCATGATCAACTCCGCCTATGTAAAGCAAGAGCAGCCCAGAAAAACTCAAGACTCCCATTTCCTAACGCCAAACTGGATTAATACCAGGCTTGTATTCCAGATACCCTCAATAAGGTTCCCAAGGCTCCGCCTTCCAGCACCCCAGGGGGAGATGTTGCAACATCTTCAATTACTCCCTCTCAGGGAATTAAAGCCCCAAGTAAATCACCAAGCGGCTCACCAAGTAGTTCACTGCCCAGCCAATAAGCCAGTGGCACCTTTATCAGTTAATTATCTATGACAGGGATCCCTCAATCCAGGTCCCAAATGGAACACAACTTGATTAAGCCTCGTGACTCAAGAGGAACATTACTCATATAAGCCCCATGACCTCCATGACGTACATGGATGACATATGGCTTGTCATGATACTATATATTAGCCTATATTCATATCAAATAAAGTATTGTTCTCTTCTTAATCTTCCCCTTTATTTTGTTTATTATACTTCCCAGAAGTATAAACTTGACAGGAGTATAGTTTACTGGATAATACTTTAGACTTATATAGACTTGGCTGTGACAAAGATTTAGTTGGATTGAGCCTAGGGGTTGGTCATGTGCAGGATGGGTTCAAGCCACTGGATACTTGGACAGTCATGTGATATTGCTTGGTTGCAATTCCTGGTATGTCAAACGGTATATTGGAAGGGCACCAAATTGGGTGATGACTGGATGTTGAGTAGGTTGGTGGTAGCCAGAATACTTGTAAATCCAGATCCTTGACACCCCCCTTAAGGGGTTAATCTGGTACATCAGGAGGGGACTTTGTCTTAACAGCTGCTACATGATGTTCCTGGAGTTGTTTGCTAGTTGGTACCAGTCTGGCCAAGTGTTCTCCTTTGCTAAGTCAGAGACAAGTTCTGTGGTATTTCTTGACAACGGGGGTTTTGGCACCTTGGAGTTTCACTAGATAGGTGTTTTGGTCTGGTCTGTACTTGATGATTCTTCCTGGTCCCCTGTGTACTGAGTCTAGATTCTTTCTGTTCCCAGCTAGGACCTAGAAAGAGGAGTCAATGGGAAGTGGTTCCTATGTAGAGGTTACCTTTTGTGTTTTGATCCTTTTTATTTCCGCTATTTTGGCTTTGAGGCATATGTGTTGTAGAGTTGGTACTTGTTCTATTGTGGGGGGTTTCCCTGGGGGATCTTTATGTATGGTTGATTGTTATGGGTAACTATCTCTGGTTTGTATCTGTATGTTAGTTCAAACAGTGAGTAGCCTGTCCCTTGATTGGTGTGAACCTGGGATACTAGTAATGCATGTTTCATGTATAGTGGACATGTGTCTTTGGCTTTGCCATCCACTATTTTCTCTTGGGTTCTGATAAGGCTGCCGTTTAGGCGTTCAACTCTGTTGTTGGCCTGTGATCTATAGGGCCAGGTTGTGGAATGTTTAATGTTTTTAGATTTTAAGTTGTTATTTACTATGTGACCTGAAAACTCAGTTGCTCCATCAGTTATGATGAAGTCTGGGGTGCTGTAGTTGACTATGATTGCTTTGTTAATGAAACAGTAGATGGTTTCTGCTTTGTGGTCCTTTGTTGCCCAGCATATGAGACATTGTGTAGCAAAGTCAATGGCTACAATCAGGAAACGTTGGTTTGTCTTAGTTTCTGGGAAGGGACCCACTACGTCCAGTCTCCAAACCTTGAATGGTTCAGGGTCAGGTACTGGGTTGAATGTTGGCTAAGGGGCCTTTGTGCTGGTGTATTTCTTGCACACTGTGCACTTTTTAAGAACATAAATTATGTCTTGTTTGAGATTGGGCCACCATACTATCTCTTTTAACGTGAGGTATAGGTTGTTAGCCTTTATATGTCCTAGTAGGTGGTGATGTCTTAATATGGTGTTGACTCTTTGTGCAAGTGGGATGTAAGAGAAATGTTTGTTGTTAATGATTTGGTATACAGTTTCATTTGATACATGGAAATATTTTTCATTTCTTACTAGTGTATTGTGGGTTAGTTGGTGTGTTGAGGGTTCTTTTCCTTTGGTTTTATACTCAGTATTATATAGGTTTGGCCAGTCAGGGTCCAGGTGGTCAGGATGATCCTCTCTTGGCTGACATAGTCTAGAGAGAGCATTAGCCGTGACCAGCTCTGCCCCTTTTTTGTATTGGATGTCCAAATTGAGCTGCTCTAACAGGGACATTTATTTGGCTTGTCACCGTGCAAGTGTGTTCTGAGTTTTGAAATATATTAAGGATTTATGATCAGTTAGTACTTGGACGTTTAAATGTCCTTCTAGATAACATCTCCATTTCTTGCATGCGTGATATATTGCGAGCAATTCCTTTTTGTGTATTAGGTACCTCTGCTCAGTGTTGGTTAGTTTTCTACTTTTGTAACATACTGGCAGGAAGTCTTGCTGCCCTGGCTGGCGGATTTGTAAGACTGTGCCAATGGCGGTGTCACTGGCAATCAACTTGAGCTTGTAGCACCTGTTGTTATTAGGGTATTGCAAGATTGGTGCTTCAATCAAAGCTTGTTTTAATAGTTGGAAATTCTTGTCACATTCTGGTGTCCAGATGAATTTCTTTTTGGCATTACCCTTGTTTAGGTCATTGATTGGTGTGGTGAGCTTTCTGCAGTCTTTGATGTATTTCCTTAGGTAAGCTACCATTCCAAGAAAGAATCTAACTTGTTTAACAGAGGTGGGGCATTGTATGTTATTTATGGCTTTTTTCTGGATCTTCTTTGATGCCACTGTCAGAGACAATGTAGCCCAAGAACAGTAGTTCCTTTTCTATAAATTGGCGCTTACTAGGCTTGGTGTAGAGTTTGTGCTTTGCAAGTCAATCAAGTGTCTTGCAGACATTTGTGAGGTGTTCCTCTTTAGTTTTTGAGAATATAATGATATTGTTGAGGTAGCATAATGTATTTGAGAGGCCATTCAGCGCTTGGTTCATCATGGTGTTGAAACCACAGGCTCAACCTGCCAGCAAGGTTCCAACCAAGCGGGTTTGTGACCCGCAATCCAATTATCCAGTCACCTGAAGCCAGACTAGGAAGTCAACTCAAGTTACCAAATTCAACAACATGAACATATGATGATCCTTCACAGTGGATACCTCAATTTGGCGCTTGACTCATTATCAGGATCAAGCCATCCCCTTCTTCCATCCAGCCATGTGATCACCAATCTTGTTCCTCCTATCCTTGATTCACATGAACTATATAATCATTATCTCTCAATAAAGATTATTATCTATCTTCTAAATATTTTCCCCATGTAACTCTGCTAAAACAGCACAGTTACGACATTGGTAGCACAGGTAGGTTCTTCATCCCACCTTATTTTGAAAAATTCTGCCTGTTGCCCGCACACGCCGCGGCCAAAAAATCCTTAACAGAATTATGTCTGGCCTCTTGCCCAACTGGACTCTGTATACTCCTGGTACCAAGATACCTGATGGTTTTGTCCTCTACCAAAACACGGTGATCCCTCTACCCGCCTTCAATGCCCTGTCCACCCAAGGGTTCTTTCAGGTACCTCCTTGATGCCACAACCAGCTGACAAAACCACCATGCCCGCCTATATTGCACAAAGACTTTGCAGCGCCGCCTTGGAGCCCTTTGTAGGGGCCAACAACAACAATGCTGCCGCATGAATCCAGTCCGCCCAAAGCAAGCTGGCTCAGATGGAATGCCCACAGCAATTTTAGATTGCGGAGATTTCCATTTGTCTGACCCATGACGCTGGCACCTGGTGTGACAAGTGGCACAAAGAGCACACTGACAAGTACTGGAACACCTTCAAACAGGACTTCTTGGCAAGATTTGTGCTTAAGGATACAGCGCTCATGATCATACGCCAAGTAAAGAACCTGACCCAGACAGGCACCGTTAAGGAACTCACCCGTGCCTACAAGGAACTCTGTCTCTGTGCCCCATCCAATATGGCCTTTGACACCCCAGCAACACACCTCATGTACTATGACGCTCTCAAGTTGCACGTGATGAGACACGCAAACCTGGACCAGGTTACCAACCTGCAAAGCCTGTACTGTGAAGCGGAAAAAGCAGAACAAACATCCAACGCTCTACACAAGGCACAGACTGGGAAACAAGAAAGACCCAAGGACTCCCATCCAAGCAGGCGCTCCTCTCAACCACCTCCTGGGGGCAACGGCAACAACAACAACCACAAGCCCACGGGTTCAAATGGGAATGGGAATGGGAATGGAAATAACGGTCAATCAAATTGTACCCATTTCCGTGTCACCGCCACCCAAGGCAACCAAGATGAGGGAAAAGCCCAGGGAGAGCACTAAGCAAGCCAAGCTCTCCCCACGCAACTCCTGACTCACCCAACAATGAATACCAACCCAAGGACGTGGACCAATGCCCAATGATCCAAGTGCCCTCGGAAGACCTGGTACTATACACCATTGCCAGACATCCCAATAAATTAATGTCTTACCCTTTTTGCTTTCACAGTTACACAGGCTCAGGACTCCTGGACTTGGACGCAGATCAAACTTTAGTCAACAGCAGCTTTGTGGATAATTCAAGCTGGCCACTAATCCTTTGCAGATTAAAAACGTGGTCCTGGCTGATGAAGATCACATTGTTGTGACAAAAGAAACTGCTCCCTTCTCTGTCATGCTTGAGAACCTCCACTCCACCATCCAAGGTCCTGTCATTGACTTTCCTATGTTTGACATTGTACTGGGACTAGACTGGTTATGGAAAAACAACCCCCACGTGGACTGGGTGACCTCAGTGTTGACCATCAAGTGTGAAGGTGTCAACCACCAGATCTACCTGGACTCTGTAGACCAACTCATATGCAACCACAACTTTGTATGCATCACGGAGACTTTAGACAAGAAGGAAAACCTGAAAGCAATTGACTGGGACTCCTGTCAGTATGAAATCATACACTTCAAGGACCACCAGGACACCTCCACACCGCAAGATTGAAACATTGTGGTCTGGCACCCAGAAATCTTCAAGGAGGCTTTACCTGGGCTACCCCCTGAGAAACACATCCAACACTCTATCCAACTCAAGGGGGCTGTACCCAAGGCACGCCCCATTTACAGGCTGACCCCAAACAAGGACAATGCCCTGCGCGCCTATCTCAAGGAGGCACTGGAAAAAGCCCGTCTGAACTGGTATATGGCACACAGCCAAATATCATTCAAGCATTAACAGAACCCAAACTGGAAATTCCAAGTCAAGTCCCCCCTTGCTCAGATCCTCAAGTAATAGAGGCCAACAGCAAACAAGCAGCCAAAGAAAAGAAACGCTTACAAAAGACCTTTGTTCCCATCTGCCAGAGACATGAAGTCGGGGACAAAGTCTGGGTCATGAATGTTGACAAAAGCAAACTACAACCCAAAAAAGTAGGGCCAGCAATCATTCTAAAGGTAAACAACAACAACACTTACCTTGTGCAAGGGCTTGGAAAACGCAAGCAAGACAAGACCTTACACCACAATTGCCTACAACCCTGTAAAGCAAGACAGAAACAACAAGAAACTGCCCTGCCTGCCACCAAACAACAACTGGTTCAATATGGCGCCCGGGCTCCTGAAAACCTCCCTGATAACTTGCCCCCAGAGGAGGCAAACTTTCAGCTGGGGGGTGTCAAAACAGCAAGCTTGACCCACCAGCAAGGTTCCAACCAAGCGGGTTTGTGGCCCGCAATCCAATTACCCGGTCACTCAAAGCCAGACTAGGAAGTCAACTCAAATTACCAAATCCAACAACATGAACATATGATGATCCTTCATGGTGGATACCTTGATTTGGTGCTTGACTCATTATCAGGATCAAGCCACCCCCTTCTTCCATCCAGCTGTGTGATCACCAATCATGTTCCTGCTATCCATTGATTCACAATAGCTATATAATCACTATCTCACAATAAAGATTATTATCTATCTTCTAAATATTTTTCCCTGTGTAACTCTGCTAAAACAGCACAGTTACAACAGTAGGGACTTTGGGCCTTTTCAGAGGCTTTGGGTACTTTCTTAGTTGACTTGGGGTTCTTTTATGGCTTCTTGGAAGATTTGTCCTACAATAATTAGAGTGTAGTTCATAAAGTAAGAATAATCAGTTGAAACATGAATAAAATTATTTAATAATCACTTGTTTATTTTTATTAGTTAAATAGTTTATAGAAGTATGAAAAGTGCTTTTAGAGCTAGTTTATTAGTAAAGAACATAAAAACCATGTTTAAATAAAAAGTTGACATTCTGGTAGTCACAATAGTCAAAAAAATTAATTTAGTTTTTCAGCATAAAAAAGCTTTAATTTTGACTGTTGACATACTGACAGTCAGCATTAAACTAGAAAAACACTATGTAAATCACTTATAAAGCTTAGTTAATATTTTCTGGAGTTGATTTTTTAAGGCCATAATTAATTATTTTTAAATTTAAAAAATTTAAAGATTGCATATGTAGCTTATGAAAACTAAAATAATAGGGATTGTAGAGGGAAGTCTAAAGTACAGCCCTGGGTACTTTGGCCTGAATTATCAAACCACTGTATGTGTGCTTTTTGTTAAGCAGCAGTGTTTTACTAATAATCCAGTGAAGGTGTCAACATTAAGACAGTCAGCGTTCTTTTATAGTAACTCTCCTATTAAATCTTGCTTAAATTATGTCACCTTGTTTGCTTAGCCAAACCCCTTTGTTGCAATTTAGGTGACGCGTCAATTTGACACAAAGTTGACATTATAAATACATAAATAAATTCTAGTTTTAACATATGTGTTTTGGCTTAAGTGGACTTCTGGAAATAAGCTATAGTTTATCCAGTGAGTTTAAAATAACAATAAATATCTAAATAATACAAATAATGCTCTGAAAGTTGGCATATGTCTTTGTTCAATGCTTATCTTAATATATATTTAATAAAAACAGTAGTATAAAATATAAAAAGTAGTTATTTTTAGAATATTGTATATTTTATTAAGAAATTTATGGATTCTTATTTGGGGTTGACATCCAGATTTTACTTACTGGAGTTGAGCTTAATGTAAAAGTACAAATAAACTTACATTTTCATTGTAAATTATATTAGTTTTTTGGCTTAAAAATAAGCCTTTCTTTAAATGGTATCAACATTGTGCATGTTCCTTTTTAATTTTGCAATTTGGACTTAATAATTTACTATGAAAAATTAGCTTAGTTTTGGAAATGCCCAATTCTGGCAGATAAATACTAAAATAATGTTGACTTACTGAATGAGTTAATTCTGGCAGTTGCCCTCATGGCCCAAGAACTTGAGTCTCTCTTTAAAGAAGGAATACTTAGACGGCTTAAGCTTCAGGACCGCTTCTTAAATTTTGAGGAAAACAGCCTTGAGATGGTCCAAGTGGTCAGTGAAGGTGGAGCTGAAAACCAATATATCATCCAGATATACAAGTGCACAAGGGTTTCAAGTCTTGTAGAATGGAGCCCATGTCTCTTTGGAATGTAGCTGGAGCATTACAGAGTCCTTGATGCATTTGAGTGGGTTCATAGAGACCTTCTGATGTGATAAGGGCGGCCTTTTCTCTATCTTCAGGAGACAATTCTACCTGTCAGTATCCTGATGCTAGATCCATAGCAGAGAAAAACTTTGATCCTTCCAATTTTCTGAGAGCATCATCAATTCTTGGCAAAGGGTATGAGTCCTTTTTGGTGAGCGGGTTTTTGTTGGTGGTAATCCATCACAATGTGGTGGCCTCTGTCTTTCTTCTTTAGGATCAATAATGGGGATGCCCAAGGGCTCTGAGAAGGAGCTAGGAGCCCAGCATCAAAGAGCTGTTTAAGCTCCTTAGAGACCTGGGCATCTTCTACTCAGCTGGCAGTAAGGTTAAGCACAAAAGGGCTGAGCATCACCTGTATCTAGCTGGTGAATAACCCCCTTAGCTAGGCCATAGTCCGTAGGTCCAGAGGCAAAGTTATTCTTAAACTGGTATAGTAGTTTCATAACATCTTTTTGTTGAATGAGTGACAGTTGTGGGAAGTCTGTGGCAGTGAACAGAAAGAGAACCTGAGGGTCTTCTTCAGGTAAGTTGAAATCACTGAACGTTCCAAAAGAGTAGAGAGACATCACTTGCTCTGAGCCTAATATGCGACCCTGTCCTACAAACTGGCCCTTGGTCACCTTCATAGGCAGGGCAGGTATGTTAGCTAACAACAGCTGCACAGGTTTCTTATGGGTCCGGTCCAAAATCCCCAGGCATAACCAAGGCTCTCTGCAGCTTAGGGAATCAGGTGTGTATAGCTCCAGGAATGATCTTTCAGGTAGTTTATAGGCTATCTGAGAGTCTATAATCACTTAGGAGCCTAGAGGAATGGTATTAGTTGTGGGGGAAAGGAGGGGCACACCTTTCTCTGCGGGACAGGAAGGAGGAGGGGAACACGTATTGGAGGAGTGAGTTCTTTACTTTAGCAAGAAGATACCTGTGGGGTAATCTAGCACACAAGCCTTAAGGCGTTTACCTGGTAGGCGCGGAGGTTCTTCAAAAACTAAAGGGACCTCATATCCTAAAAGCAATATATACCCATCTCAAAGGATTACAATTCCATTATATTCTTGGAGGAATTGCGTACCAACCAGGAGATCTTAGCTTTTGTTTTCTAGGACAACAGTAGGGGATGCAATAAGAAGTTTCCCTGACCTCATTGGCAGAGCAGAGTAGGCACTAATGGCTCAAGTTTGGGCCATGCCAGCAGTATCATGATTGAGTGTAGTTGAGGACAGTAGCCAGCTTAAGCTTCTTCATTAGCTTGGATAATAATACGTTGACTGGAGAGCCTGTGTCCAGAATGGCTTTGATTTTAAACTTTTGCATTGATACTTCCACGCAAGTAGTGTCAAAACAGCAGGCTCAACCCGCCAGCAATGTTCCAAACAAGCGGGTTTGTGACCCGCAATCCAATTACCCGGCCACTTGAAGCCAGACTGGGAAGTCAACTCAAATTACCAAATCCAACAACATGAACAGATTATGATCCCTTACAGTGGATACCTTGTTTTGGCGCTTGAGTCATTACCAGGATTGAGCCACCCCCTTCTTCCATCCAACTGTGTGATCAACAATCATGTTCCTACTATTCATGGATTCACTATGACTATATAATTGCTATCTCATAATAAAGATCATTATCTAGCTTCTAAATATTTTCCCCTTGTAACTCTGCTAAAATTTCACAGTTACGACATTGATAGCACAGGTAGGTTCTCCATCCTACCTTATCTTGAAAAAATTCTGCCTGTTGCCTGCACACGCCGCAGCCAACAAATCCTTGACAGAATTATGTCTGGCCTCCCGCCTGACTGGACCTCATACACTCCTGGTGCCAAGATACCTGATGTCTTTGTCCTGTACCAGAACATGGTGATTCCACTACCTGCCTTCAACACCATGTCAGCACAAGGGTTCTTTCAGGCTCCCTCCTCCTTGCCACAACCAACTGACAAAAACGCCATGCCCACCTACGTAGCTCAAAGGCTGCAAAGCGCCACCTAGGAACCCTTTTCTGGGGCCAACGACAACAACTCTGCCGCATGGATCCAGTCTGCCCAGAGCAAGCTAGCCCAGATGGAATGCCCACAGCAGTTTTGGATTGCAGAAATCTCCATCAACCTGACCCATGATGCTGGCACCTGATGCAACAAGTGGCACAAGGAACACACCAAAAAGAACTGGATACCTTCAAGCAAGACTTCCTGGCAAGAATTGTGCTTAAGGATACAGAGCTCATGATAATACGCCAAGTGAAGAACCTTACCCAGACAGGCACTGTGAAGGAACTCACCCGTGCCTACAAGGAACTCCAACTTTGTGCACCATCTAACATGGCCTTTGATACCCCAGCCACGCATCTCATGTACTACAATGACCTCAAGTTGCATATGATGAGGCATGTGAACCTGGACCAGGTAAACAACCTGCAAAGCTTTATTGCAAAGAAGAGAAAGCGTAACAAACCTCCAACGCCTTTCACAAGGCACAAACTGAAAAACAAGAAAGACCCAAGGATTCCCATCCCGACAGGCGCTCCACTCAACCAACCCCTGGAAGTAACAGGAATAACACCAACCATAAACCCACAGGTTCAAATGGACATGAAAGTGGGACATTGGCCAGTCAAATTGTACCCATTTCTGTGTCACCGCCATGCAAGGCAACCAAGACAAGGGAAAAGCCCAGGGAGAGCACTAAGCAAGCCAAGCTCTCCCCGAACAACTCCTGACTTGCCCAATGATGAGTACCAACCTGAGGACGTGGACTAATGCCCAATAAATCAAGTGCCCTTGGAGTACCCAGTACTGTACACCATTGCCAGACATCCCAATAAACTGATGTCCTATCCTTTCTTTTTTTGCAGTTACACAGGATCAGCACTCCTGGATTTGGGTGCAGATCAAACCCTAGTTAACAGCAGCTGTGCGGACAAGTTCAAGCTATCCACTAATCCTTTGCAGATTAAAAACGTGCTCCTGGCTGATGAACACCACATTGCTGTGACAAGGGAAACCACCCCCCTTCTCTGTCATGCTTGAGAACCTCCACTCCACCATCCAAGGTCCTGTCATCAACTTCCCAAAGGTTGACACTATACTGGGGTTAGACTGGTTATGAAAGAATAATCCTCATGTAGACTGGTCAACCTCAGTGTTGATCATCAAGCGTGAAGGTTTCAACCACCAGATCTACCCTGACTCCGTGGACCAACTCCTACATGACCACATCTTTGTGCAAATCACAGAAACCCTGGACAAAAATAAAAACCTGAAGGCAATTGACTGGGACTCCTTCCAGTACAAGATCATACATTTCAAAGATCACCAGGATACCTCCACGCCTCAGGACTGCAAAATTATGGCCCGCCATTCAGAGATCTTTAAGGAAGCGCTACCCAGGCTGCCTCCTGAGAAACACATCCAGCACTCCATTCAACTCAAAGGGGCTGTCCCCAAGGCGCATCCTATCTACAAGCTGACCCCAAACAAAGACAATGCCCTACGCACCTATCTCAAGGAGGCACTGGAAAAAGGACTTATCTGCCCCTCACAGTCTCCCTTTGGGGCTGCTGTATTCTTTGTGGCTAAAAAGGACGGTATCTTATGCCTGGTCACAGACTACTGCGCCTTGAACAAAGTCACCATTAAGAATTGATACTCACTGCCACTGATTGACAATCTCTTTGACGCCTTGGGAGGAGCCACTGTCTTCTCCAAGATTGATCTAACCGCAGGCTACAATCAGATTTGTATCAAGGAGGAAGACATCCCCAAGACAGCCTTCCGCACCAAGTACAGTTCCTACAAATGTGTGGTACTCAATTTTGGCATTAACAATGCACTGTCTACCTTTGTAACCTTCATGAACAAAGTATTTGTGCCCCACATAGGCAAGCACGCCCTAGTGTACCTGGACAATATTATCGTCTACAGCCCCTTGGTGGAACAGCACCACAAAGACCTGGAGAAAGTCTTTGCGACCTTGGCACAGCACAAACTGTTGGCCAAGCCCTCCAAATGCCAGTTCTTCCGGGAGCAACTACCCTTCTTGGGACACATAGTCTCAAAAGATGGCATCAAACCCGACAACCAAAAGATACAAGCCATCTGCAGGATGCCATCTCCCAAGGACAAGTCAGAACTATGCACCTTCTTGGAAATGGTGGCTTATGTACAACGCTTCATACCCAACTGTGGCGTCTTGACCACCCCCTTGTCTGCCATAACAGGCGCCAAGTCTAAGTTTGTGTGGACCCCCCAACGTGACCTCTGTTTTAGACGTCTCAAAGAAAAGCTCACGACAGCTCCCATCTTACAATACCCCTAACAAGAAAGAGAGTACCAGATGGAAACCGACGCCCCAGACACATCCATTGGGGAGTACTACAAATTAATAATAGTGATGGTGACTTCCTGCCCGTAGCCTACAAGTTGCGCAAACTGACAGATGGCAAGTGTTGATAACCAATCCACAACAAAAGAACTGCTGGCCATTGTACACTGCCTGGTCAAATGACGCTGTTACCTGGAACAGCAGGAGGAATTCACAGCACTAACCAATCACAAGTTTCTCATCTACTTCAAGACACAAGCAAACCTGTCACGCCGCCAAGCGTGGTGGATGGAAATATTAGAAAGGTTTAACATGCTCATCCAATATAAGCCCGGGGCTGAGCTCGCCATGACAGACGCCCTGTTCTGTCTGTATGTCTGCGCTTCTAGGGGGGAGAATGGTCTCAACCCAGACTGGCCTCTCCTAGTGCTACATACAAAAGACAAAGGGTTCCCTGCAGGCACAACAGATATCACTAAAGAAACAGTCATCAAGAATGAACATCTCTTTGCTGACGTATATGGGACTCTTCACAGAAAAATGTCGGATGGCACAACCATTCCCTACATCCCCACACATCAATGAGTCAATACCATTCTTTGCTATCACAGAGACCTTGGACATACCAAGAGCCAAAACCTATATGAGTTTCTTAAGCATAAGGCCTGGTGGCCAACCTTACAATGCAATTTCCAGTAAGTGTTAGAACAGTGCAAGGTCTGTGAAAAGTTTGCCAAAAGCAAAACCCCACCTAAGTCTGTACTCCCCATTCAAACCCAACTAATGTTCAAAGTATGGACTCTTGACATTGTGGGCCCCATGCCAGGAAAACACAACAACAAAAAATACATCATCACAGCCATTGATTTTGCAACAAGGTGGTCAGTAGCCCAAGCAGTGAAGGCACACACTGGCAATGACGTACAACAATTTATTGGCAAAGAGATAATCAGCAAGTTTGGAAAGCCAGAACTCCTGATAACCAATGGAGGCAAATAATTGACCTCCAAAGACACCAATGTATACCTCACCAAAAAGGGTCAAACACACTGTGACAACACCATACCACCCACAGGCCAATGGACGTGTAGAGCGGCTTAATGGTAGCCTCGTGCAAGCCCTAGCCAAACTCACCGCCGGGAGACCTGAAGACTGCTATAAGCAGCTACTGACTGCATTACTTGTGTGCCAAATCTGAGTGAACAGATCCACCAGAAAAAGCCCTTTTGAACTGGTATATAACACACAGCCAAATATCATTCAAGCATTAACAGAACCCAAACTGGAAATTCCAAGTCAAGTCCCCCCTTGCTCAGATCCTCAAATAGTAGAGGCCAACAGTGAACAAGCAGCCAAAGAAAAGGAACGCTTACAAAAGACTTTTGTCCCCATCTGTAATAGACATGAGGTTGGGGACAAAGTCTGGGTCATGAATGTTGACAAAAGCTAACTACAACCCAAGAAAGTAGGGCCAGCAATCATTCTAAATGTAAACAACAATAACACTTACCTCGTTCAAGGGCTTGGAAAACGCAAGCAAGACAAGACCTTACACCACAATTGCCTACAACCCTGTAAAGAAAGACAGAAACAACAAGAAACCGCCCTGCCTGCCACCAAACAACAACTGGTTCAATATGGCGCCCGGGCTCCTGACAACCTCCCTGACAACCTGCCCCCAGAGGAAGCCGACCTTCAGCTGGGGGGTGTTGAAACTGCAGGCTCAACCCGCCAGCAAGGTTCCAACCAAGCAGGGTTGTGACCTGCAATCCAATTATCCAGTCACCCGAAGCCAGACTAGGAAGTCAACTCGAGTTATCAAATCCAACAACATGAACAGATGATGATCCTTCATGGTGGATACCTCAATTTGTCGCTTGACTCATTATCAGGATCAAGCCACCCCCTTCTTCCATCCAGCTGTGTGATCACCAATCTTGTTCCTCCTATCCTTGATTCACATGAACTATATAATCATTATCTCTCAATTTAGATTATTATCTATCTTCTAGATATTTTCCCCATGTAACTCTGCTAAAACAGCACAGTTACAACAATGGTGACAAATGTTGCTGGGGTGTTTGTCATCCCAAAGTTCATTACCCTATATTCAAAGGATCCAAATTGCTTATTGAACATAGTTTTTATGTCCCTTTATTTTACTTCAACTTATGTTATAACCTGATGTGAGGTCAATGTTGGAGAAAAATTTGGCTCCAGAGAGTCTTGCAAACTGATCCTCTATGAGTGGAAGGGGATATTTATTTTTTACTGTACTTGCGTGTAGTGCTCTGTAGTCAGTAACTAAACAAAGAGATCCTTTTTTCTTCTTTACAAAGAACACTGCTGCCCCCCACGGGGATTCAGACGGGCAAATGAATCCTTTGGCTAGGTTGTCCTCAATATGGGTTTTGAGGGTTTGGGTCTCCATGGGGGAGAGTCTGTAGAGAGGTGCAGGTTTAGGAATGGCTTTACATAGATTGATGCTGTGTTTGACCTCTTGTTCAGGTGGTAACTCTGTGAGTTCTTTCTTGAATACATTGGCATATTTGTTAAGGGAGTGCCGCAAGATCTGGGCATTGAATCTTGGTTTTTTGCATATTATTGAATTGGGTGTACCTTATTATGTAGAGGGTACTGTCTTTGGTTAGGTGTTCTGAGTTGTCTTGTTTTATGACCTGGAAAAATACTGTGTCTCTTAGAATGAGGCTGTTGGCTTCTTTCAGGATATTAAAATTGAATCTGTTGTGTTTTATTGTCCTGGTTTTTGTTTTCCAACATACACTGGGGTTCACTCAGGTGAACCAGTCCATGCCTGCTACAATGTTGTAGTTTATGTTGTTCATGACAAGTCCTTTGATGGACGTTTGTATGCCTTGGAGGTCAATTATGAAGGGAGTTGTTTTGCCTTTGAGTAGTACTTTTGATTTGTCTGCCATTCTGGCGTATTTGAAGTTGGATTTGACAACTGGTATTTTGTATTTGGTTACAAATGGTTTGCTAACCATGGTGTGTTGTGCACCAGAGTCAAATAAAATTTTATATGTATGTGATTTGTAAGTGCATGGGTAGACAAGAAGTTGTGAGCAATCTTTAATTTTTAAGTTCATAAAAATGGAGGATTGCAGGACATGTGAGATGCACACGGCAAATTTTGTGCCTTGGTACAGTTTCTTGTCAAGTTGGGGGGAGACAGGGGAACTTAAGCCTGTTCCCCTTATTCTTTTTCCTGTTCCTCTGTTTTGAGACCTTCAAGGTCAGAGAATGTGGGGTCAGATTCATAGTGGGTTGCTGTTTCAGCATTGTTTACTTTGGTGGTGTCCTCTTTCTTGGGATGGGGGCGGTTTGCGCTTTGGCTGTGATTGCCATTGTTGCGATTGGAGTTGCTGTTGCTATGATTGGTGTTTTGGTGTTTGTTGCCATTGGAGTTTTCTCTGCCATTGCCGTTGTGTGCAGCATATTCCATGTTTGCGCATTTTTCTGCATGCTTGGCTTCTGCAATGAGCGCAGGCATGGAGGTGTTAGCCTCTGGACAGATGAGGGCAGCAACAGAGGGTTTCATTCTGTTGATGAATGATGCTCTGGTGTGTACGTTGTCAGCTTGAGCTGGGTTTTGGATTTTGCGATGTATTTCCTCAAAGTTGCTGGCGTAAGCTGCGATAGTAGTCTTCTGAGGAAGATCACTGAGCTGTATTGTGATGTCTTGGAGGGATTTGGTGACACAGAAGTTGTGGGTGATGTCCGCTTTGAACTCTTCCCAGTTGTCAAGCTGATTGTTGGTTTGTGAGCCAACTCAGGTGGCAAACCAGTTAGCTGAGGCCTTGTATAGGCGCTTGCTGGCTTCCTGGACCCATTTCTCATGGGGGATGCGGCTGGCGCGGAGTTTAGCAGCTGTGTGGTCTAGCCAGTTGATGATGTTTTCTTTGTTTTTACCAAAGAACTTGTCAATACCAATGTATTTGGTGTTGGTAACTTCACCTGTGATAGGTGGTTGTGTTTGTTTGTGGTTGAAGAGAGCGACTGTATTGAATTATCTTGGCGCATGCTTTGGGCATGACCAGTCCTTTGAATAAGGTGCATCCACTAGGTATATCTTCGTTAATGTCGTGGGCGCAGAAGTACGTTTTCCAGGTATCCTGAGATGTGGCCTGGTTGAGTACATGAGCAAAGGTGGGCAGGTTTTGGTCAGTCATTTTCTCTTTCATGGGTGTGGTCAAAAAACCGTAGCTGCTACCAGTGATGAGGAGCGTCTTTTGGGGAAGCTTCAAATATAGAATTGAGAAAGAAGAGAAGTATATTTTATTGGATAATACTTTAGACTTATATAGATTTGGCTCTGGCAGAGATTTAGTTGGATCGAACCTAGGGGTTGGTCATGTGCAGGATGGGTTCAAGCCACTGGATACTTGGACAGTCATGTGATATTGCTGGGTTGCTATTTCTGGTATGTCGAACTGTATATTGGAAGGGCACCAAATCGGGCGATGACTGGATGCTAAGTGAGTTGGCGGTAGCCAGAATACTTGTACATCCAGATCCTCGACACTATGCAAGATATTCAGAGTCATCTGGGTCATAAACTAGATATCAGTGCCAGGTGTGACATTAAAAAAAGGAAACTATAGTAGGTATATTGAAAGATAATTTACCAAAAAGAATACATGATTGGCTTGAAATGACGCCACTCTATGAAGTATGAATGTTATTTACATTTTGGATAAAGCTGCTATTGGGTTGCTTGGGCTAAATACACCTTAAGTATTTTGTTATATTATGCTGACCAACCATGATATACAAAGAGCTTAAGACTGAGTAGTTCCATCTCTAGTCATTAACCCAAGGTACTATATTTTAGCTTTTACTACGCCAAGAAAATCTTCATTCATCTTATCCTAGTCTTTTATGTTGGCTTCCTCTCCCTATTTTACTTCCCTGATTTAATCAAAGTCAGTTGCGCTGAAAATCTGGACATTTTCTACAGTGATTGTGTGAATACAATTCATCCAGCCAAGAAAACAAAAGCATGAAACTCAAATATACTTAGATTGGCTGTATTTCTGATTGATATATTTTACTTATAAGTTTACAAATCAAACTTCATTGATACCTTTATTATGTTTATCCCTTTATATATTCAAGGAATGTATTAACAGTTATTTTATTTCAAGCTTAGATTTTTAGCTGACCAGTAAAGCAATATATTCTAAAGCTAAATTAAATTTAAGCGTAGCGGGATGATTTAGAGATAGATTAAAAACATAAAGTCTTTTGTTTACTTAAAAATTAAATTAACCGAAAATTGAAACTTTGAATTGTAAGTTCATCTTTGAATTTGCTTTAAAAATACTATAATAGCAAGTAAGGCATTGTAAAATCAAAGGCCAATACTATTTTAAGAGTGAGAGTCGCCGGCCTAATAGCTTTCACTCGGATTGACACACGTTAGTTTGCTTTTGAAACCAAAGGCTATCAGCACCGCACTCCTAGAGAACTGTAAAACAAAGAATTAGAAACCTTCAAGTGCAAGCACGAATTACAATAATTACATTGAAAAGTAAGAATCTGATCACTCCGTAATAAGTTGTCATATATTTAAAAGCTTTACCCATGAGAGCATGAAAAGTTTGGTGGTATTTTACACAAATAGGCTCAGAGCTGCCCAAAGTAATATAAGTAATTAGTCGTGATAGCATATAAAGTGTATATCGAAAGGTGTAAAAACTACAAGAATAAAACTTGGGCTTACCCCTTAAAACCCCCAAAGGTCTTCTTAACTGGGGTGGAGCCAGCATCATACAAGGAACTACTTTCCCTCACGCTATTTGATGGGGAAGGAGGTGAGGAAGAACGAACCAAAGGTCTTTTCTTGCTAAAACTTATAATGGGAGGGGTATTCTCCCGGAAAGCTCTAGAAAGACGTGAGGATATTCTCGGTGTAGATTGAAGAATTGGAGACTTGATAGAATCCGAATCCTCACTTGGCTGAATAAGTGGCGAAGGCAAATCGTCAGGTTCAGGCGTATCTTCTGCCTCGTTAAGATCTGCGGGTAAAGGAATGGTTTTGATGCCTCGCAAGTAGATATCAAATCCCTTATGCTGGCCAGCAATAATTCTAGACTCTTTCAAATAGTGCTTCAAACACTCTTCAAGATCAAAAAATCGTTGCTTAGCAATAAGTGATTCGGTTATAGATGAAAACGCGTGATTGAGCTCAAATCTTTGATTAAGATGAGCTTTTACTTCCGAGGGGAGCTCATCTTCTAGTTAAAGAGAAGGTGAGTTTAAACTTCTATAAAAGAGTGAAGGCCAAGAAGAAAAATTTAATCATTCTATTCAACTAAAGGTATCCCTGCAAAAAAAAGTTGTAAAAAAGATAAGGCAAAACTACTCCTAAAATTCTGTGACCTTTCTTTGAAAATATATGGAATTTCTAGAAAAAAGATTTACCATAAGATGAATCGGAGGATGACATGCTTTTAATAATCTACTAGTAAATTAAGTGAAGTTTTAAAGCAGTGTAGCTTTAATAAGTATGATTAGGGCTGCAGCGCACCACCCCCCAGACAAAAATCGAATTTTGCTCGGCATTTTAAAAAATGCGGATTCTATATATGTTTCTTTTTTAAATCTAATTAAAAATCCACAATTTTGAAAGCCGGGCAAAATTCGATTTTTGTCCGGAAGTGGTGCACCACAGCCCTAAGTAGGGCTGCTTCGGCCAAGCCCCAAGCAGCGTGGCCAGTTTCTGGCTCCAGACCACTTTCTTAAAATATTTAGTTAAAACTGTTTAAATATATCGTAAAGTTTCCGCTTAGCTGTAACGGCCAATAGCCGAAAGCTAGCCGGAGCTGATCCGAAGCATCTCTAGCCCTAACTATGATTAGAGATGCGTTGGTTCAGCACCAGCTAGCTTCTGGCTCCAGGCTGCTACATCCAAAACAGAATTGCTTAACATTAAAATAATTCTTTGAGTAGGTGGCCCTGCCAGAGCATGGCCGAAGCAGCCCAAAGTAAAAGTATGGCCGTTTTCTAACAGCGCTAGGGCTCCATGATTTTAATCACATCTGGAGGAGCCTAAATCAAGGTTCAGTCATCCACATCAAGCGTGCATACAGTGTACACAATTTTTCATGAAATGAAATATGAAGTGCTGTATTGCCAAATTAAAATTGGGATTGTGAAGTCAAATGATATAAATTAATCTGGATATAGGAGACACCCAAGCGCTAGAATCACCAAGCAGCATCCGAAAGCATACATATAGCAAGCCAATATAAATTTAAAGTCATATATTTATTGAGAACTTAAACCAAGTCGTGCAAAACTTCAGTATAGCAACATTTTTAATTTGATGTCAAAGAAAGATTGGATCAAGAAAAACTTATAGCCCAGACGGATATTATGTATGGAAAATATGAGCTTAAAACTGGTCCCAAGCAAATGGGTCATTATTTTTCTTGTTATGCCTAGGCGCCAGATTGATTATTTTATAACTTAATCACATTATTCATATTCAAATTGTTCAGAAAGCTTAAAATACAACCAATCCCAAAGCTTTAATTGATCTTGGGCTTAGATGATTTTTTTAAAAATATGTCATCAATTTTAGAATTGAAAATTGCAACTTATAGTATTACTGAAAATATCTTAAGTGCTACTACAAACTACAAACAAAAAATATTTATGATAAGTTACATGGGAGAGTAATAGCAGCCCCAAAGCTATAAATGTTATTACCTTATCTTTGGCTCATAATAAATATTCTTAGTTTTTTTTCAAAAAAAAGGTTGTTGTTTTTGAAAGGCTGATAACTCTATTTAAAATACACCCTCTAGTAAGTTGCCCTACTTCATGAACTTGCCCCAATACTGTCATGGCCATAGTTTTCCCAGGTGTGGCTCGGCCAAAGCGCCACCACCCGGAGAAACCCGGCCCGAAGCCCCGCTCGCTTGCAGCAACTGTAGATTTAAATCTAAGGATCAATTGCAAGTGGGTGGTGGCACAGAAAATCAGGTCCAAGTGGGCGCAGATGACCCACACCCAATTTTCCCTTCCCTGACATGTTGGTAAAAAAATCCTGACCTCAAAGGAGGTCAGGTAACAGCTTACAGAACCACCATTGGTGGTATTGCTGTAACTGTGCTGTTTTAGCAGAGTTACACGGGGAAATATTTAGAAGATAGATAATAATCTTTATTGTGAGATAATGATTATATAGTTCATGTGAATCAAGGATAACATGAACATGATTGGTGATCACACAACTGGATGGAAGAAGGGGGTGGCTTGATCCTGATAATGAGTCAAGCGCCAAAACAAGGTATCCATAATAAAGGATCATCATATGTTCATGTTGTTGGATTTGGTAATTTGAGTTGATTTCCCAGTCTGTCTTCAAGTGACCGGGTAATTGGATTGCAGGTCACAAACCTGCTTGGTTGGGACCTTGCTGGCGGGTTGAGCCTGCGTTTTGACACCCCCCAACTGAAGGTTGGCCTCCTCTGGGGGCAGGTTGTCAGGGAGGTTGTCAGGAGCCCGGGCGCTGTATTGAACTAGTTATTGTTTGGTGGCGGGCAGGGCGGTTTCTCGTTGTTTCTGTCTTGTTTTGCAGGGTCGTAGGCAGTCATGGTGTAAGGTCTTGTCCTGCTTGCGTTTCCCAAGCCCTTGCACAAGGTAAGTGTTATTGTTGTTTACCTTTAGAATGACTGCTGGCCCTACTTTCTTGGGTTGTAGTTTGCTTTTGTCAACATTCATGACCCAGACTTTGTCCCCAACTTCATGTCTCTGGCAGATGGGCACAAAGGTCTTTTGTAAGCGTTTCTTTTCTTTGGCTGCTTGCTTGCTGTTGGCCTCTACTAATTGAGGATCCAAGCGAGGGGGACTTGACTTGGAATGTCTAAATTAGGTCCTGTCAATGCTTGAATGATATTTGGCTGTGTGCCGTATACCAGTTCAAACAAGCTTTTTCCAGTGGATCTGTTCACTTGGGTTTGGCACACAAGTAATGCAGTCTGTAGCTGCTTATACCTGTCTTCAGGTCTCCCGGCGGTGAGTTTGGCTAGGGCTTGCATAAGCTACCATTAAGCCGCTCTACGCATCCATTGGCCTGTGGGTGGTATGGTGTTGTGACAGTGTGTTTGACCCCATTATTGGCGAGTTACACATTGGCGTCTTTGGAGGTCAATTCTTTGCCCCATTGGTTATCAGGAGTTCTGGCTTTCCAAACCTGCTGATTATTTCTTTGCCAATAAATTGTCATACGTCATTGCCGGTGTGTCCTTCACCGCTTGGGCTACTGGCCACCTTGTTGCAAAGTCAATGGCTGTGATGATGTATTTCTTGTCATTGTGTTTCCCTGGCATGGGGCCAACAATGTCAAGAGCCCATACTTTGAAAGGTAGTTGTGTGCAGATGGGAAGTACTGACTTTGGCGGGGTTTTGCTTTTGGCAAAATTTTCACATACCTCACATTGGTCTAGAACTTCTTGAACATTGCGGTATAAGGTTGGCCACCAGGCCTTATGCTTAAGGAACTCATATAGGTTTTGGCTCTTGGTATGTCCAAGGTCTCTGTGATAGTGTAGGATGGTGTTGACTTGCTGATGCGTGGAAATGTAGGGAATAGTCATGTCGTCAGTCATTTTTCTGTGTATGGTCCCATATACGTCAGCAAATAGGTGTTCATTTTTGACAACTGTTTCCTTTGTTATGTTGGTTGTGCCAGGGGGGAAACCTTTGTCCTTTGTTTGTAGTACTAAGAGAGGCCAGTCTGGGTTGAGCCCATTCTCTCCTCTAAAAGCATGGACATACAGGCGAGACAGGGCTCTGCCATGGCAAGCTTGGTCCCAGGTTTGTACTGGATGAGCATGTTAAACCTCTACAATAGCTCCATCCAGCAAGCTTGGCGATGCAACAGATTTTCTTGAGTTTTGAAATAGATGAGGGACTTGTGGTCAATTAATGCTGTGAACTCTTCCTGCTGCTCTAGGTAACAGCACCATTTGACTAGAAAGTGCACAATAGCCAACAGTTCTTTGTTGTGAATAGGGTATTGACACTTGCCATCTGTCAATTTTCACAATTCATAGGCTACAGGCAGGAAGTCACCATTATTTTTTTTATTCATAGTACTCCCCCAATGGATGCATCTTAGGTGTCGGTTTCCATTTGGTATTCCCCGTCACGTTTGGGGTATTGCAGGATGAGAGCTGTTGTGAGCTTTTCCTTGAGGCGTCTAAAACAGAGGTCACATTGGGGGGTTCACACAAACTTGTACTTGGCGCCTGTTATGGCAGATAAGGGAGTAGTCAAAACGCCACAGTCAGGTATGAAACGGCGTGTATAGGCCACCATCACCAAGAAGGTGCAGAGTTCCAACTTATCCTTGGGTGGCGGCATCTTGCATATGGCTGTATCTTTTGACTGTCAGGTCTGATGCCGTCTTTTGAGACTATGTGTCCCAAGAAGGGTAGTTGCTCACGGAAGAACTGGCACTTGGAGGGTTTGGCCAACAGTTTGTGTCATGCCAAGGTAGCAAAGACTGCCTCAAGGGCTTTGTGATGTTGTTCCAACAAAGGGCTCTAGACAATAATGTCGTCCAGGTACACTAGGGCGTGCTTGCCTATGTGGGGCACAGATACTTTGTTCATGAAGGTTACAAAGGTGGAAAGGGCATTGGTCATGTCAAAGTTGAGCACCACACATTTGTAGAAGCCATATTTAGAGCGGAAGGCTGTTTTGGGGATGTCTTCCTCTTTTATATGAATCTAATTGTAGCCTGCAGTTAGATCAATCTTGGAGAATACTGTGGCTCCTCCCAAGGCATCAAAGAGGTTGTCAATTACTGGTAGTGGGTAACAATTCTTAATGGTAACCTTGTTTAGAGCTTGGTAGTCTGTGACCAGACGTAAGGTACCATTCTTCTTGGCCACAAAGAATACAGCGGCCCCAAAGGGAGATTGTGAGGGGCAGATAAGTCTTTTTCTAATGCCTCCTTGAGGTAGGCGCATAAGGCGTCATCTTTATTTTGGGTTGGCCTGTAGATAGGGCGCGACTTGGGTAAACCCCTTGAGTTGGATGCAGTGCTGAATATGTTTCTCATGGGGCAGCCCGGGCAGCGCTTCCTTGAAGATTTATGGATGGCAGGCCACAATTTCGCGGTCTTGAGGTGCAGAGGTATCCTGGTGATCTTTGAAATGTATGATCTTGTACTGGCAGGAGTCCCAATCAATTGCCTTTGGATTTTTCTTCTTGTCCTGGGTCTCTGTGATGCGCACAAAGACATGGTTGCGCAGCAGTTGGTCCACAGAGTCAGGGTAGATCTGGTGATTGACACCTTCACGCTTGATGGTCAAAACTGAGGTTGCCCAGTCTATGTGAGGATTGTTCTTCTGTAACCAGTCTAGTCCCAGTACAATGTCAAACTTAGGAAAGTTGATGACAGGACCTTGAATGGTGGAGTGAAGATTCTCAAGCATGACAGAGAAGGGGGCAGTTTCCTTTGTCACAGCAATGTGGCGTTTGTTGGCCAGGACCACATTTTTAATCTGCAAAGGATTAGTGGCCAGCTTGAACTTATCCACAAAGCTACTTTTGACCAGGGTTTGATCTGCGCCCAAATCCAGGAGTGCTGAGCCTGTGTAACTGCAAAAGCAGAAAGGATAGGACATCAATTTATTGGGATGTCTGGCAATGGTGTACAGTACCGGGTCTTCTGAGGGCACCTGGATCATTGGTCCACGTCCTGGGTCAGTATTCATCATTGGGTGGGTCAGGAGTTGTGTGGGGAGAGCTTGGCTTTCTTAGTGCTCTCCCTGGGCTTTTCCCTCATTTTGGTTACCTTGCGTGGCAGTGATACGGAAATGAGTACAATTTGACTGGCCATTGTTTCCATGTCCATTTGAACCCGTGGGTTTGTGGTTGGCGTTGTTCCCATTGCCTCCAGGAGGTGGTTGAGAGGCGCGCCCGCCTGGATGGGAATCCTTGGGTCTTTCTTGTTTCCCAGTCTGTGCCTTATGCAGTGTGTTAGATGTTTGCTCCGCTTTCTCTGCTTTCTCCGCTTCACAGTACAGGCTTTGCAGGTTAGTCACCTGATCCAGGTTCACATGTCTCATCACATGCAACTTAAGAGCGTTGTAGTACATGAGGTGTGTGGCTGGGGTGTCAAAGGCCATGTTGGATGGTGCACAAAGACAGAGCTCCTTGTAGGCGCAGGTGAGTTCTTTCACAGTTGTCACATACCAGGAGTACCCTGGGGCTCCAGCAGGTGAGGGAGGAGTCAAAGAAGGTACTGGCATGGCCCACCAGATGATGGGACCTAACTTTACCAGGTAGGAAAGGGCCTTCCCAGTCACAGCCCAAGGTCCAGCCGCTGGCAAGGCAGAGTCAATCAATCCCGTGAGTGCAAGGTAAAGCACTCCCAGGAATTGACTACTCTGGCCAGAGGCATCAGAAGTATGGGGTTGATATGGTTGGTTTGGGTGTTGGGGGCGGTTCCATGGGGACCAAGTAGGCGGCAGAATTGTTGTACTTCCCGTTGAAGATCAAAGGGTAGATGGTGATTGCTTTGCTGTCTTGGACAATTTGGTAGGGTTCCTTGGGAGCGTTTGGGCGGGTGTACCACTGCAAGTCTTCAATGTCCAGGGTTTGTGGTCAGGATTGGCGGGATACTCAGTGAAATGCACAGGGCCAAATGGAGCGTTGGGTTGGCAGTAGTAGTCAAAGGCTTCAGGTTTATCAACTGGAGTCTGACTATCTATCCCAGTAGAGGGGTGCTGGCGCTTGGGTGTATGCAGGTGGAAGAGTATCAAAAATAGGTATGGAAACAAATTGGTGAACCAAAGGTTCATAACAACTTTATTTGGTAAGGATGACAATACCAAACTTTTTCAAGTGCTTCTGATTTTTATACTTACTCACATGCAGGTGCCTCTGGGTATTCTTCTGATGCTATTTGTGTGGCAAGGCTTGGCATTTCAGGTTCTGCTGTTTGGTCAGCTGCTTCTTGGTTATTTTTGGGGTTTTCTTGAACAGTTGTTTGGATTTTTGATGGTCCATCTTGGCTTGGCTGGTCATTGATTTTGGCAGGTTTGGCTTCTGGAGTTTTGGGGGTTTTCCCAATTAGATCATCATTTTTGGACTGGCTTGACAGGCTCTCTTGAGCCCAAAGAACTTGATTAAAAAAGGGGTCCCCAATTGGGGACCCCAAATTACTTAATGGAGGGTGGGCTTGGTCTGGGTTTACTGGGCAGCTAAAAATAGCCTGCCCAGGCCCAGCCAAACCCACCAAGGCTTGGGCATAGCTTTTGGGGCCCAAAGCGGGCCCCTCAGCTGCCACCAGGGCGGAAATGGTTCCTGCACCTGGATTTGCTTTGAAAAGCAAAAATCCAGGTGCAGGTAAATCTCCCCGCCTGCTAGCCCCGCCTGGTGGCTAGGAGCAGGTTTGATTCCCGCCCGGAGCTTTGAAGCTGTTACTTTTGTAACAACAGTGCCTGTCTGGGTCAGGTTCTTTACTTGGCGTATAATCATGAGCGCTGTATCCTTAAGCACAAATCTTGCCAGGAAGTCTTGCTTAAAGATATCCCAGCTCTTGTTGGTATGCTCTTCATGCCACTTGTTGCACCAGGTGCCAGCATCATGGGTCAGGCAAATGGAAATTTCTGCAATCCAAAACTGCTGTGGGCATTCCATCTGAGCCAGCTTGCTCTGGGCGGACTGGATCCATGCGGCGGCGTTGTTGTTGTTGGCCCTGGCAAAAGGCTCCAGGGCGGCGCTCTGTAGTCTTTGAGATATGTAGGCAGGCATGGTGGTTTTGTTGACTGGTTGCGGCATTGAGGAGGGAGCCTGAAAGAAACCTTGTGCAGACATGGCATTGAAGTCAGATAGAGGGATTACCGTGTTCTGGTACAGGACAAAGCCATTGGGTATGGCTGTACCAGGGGTGTACGGAGTCCAGTCTGGCGGGAGGCCAGACATAATTCTGTCAAGGATTTGTTGGCCGCAGCGCGTGTGGGCAACAGGCAGAATTTTTCAAGATAAGGTAGGATGGAGAACCTACCTGTGCTACCAATGTTGTAACTGTGCTGTTTTAGAAGAGTTACAAGGGGAAAATATTTAGAAGATAGATAATAATCTTTATTGTGAGATAATGATTATATAGTTCATTTTAATCAAGGATAGTTGGAATCTGATTGGTGATCACACGGCTGGATGGAAGAAGGGGGTGGCTTGATCCTGCTAATGAGTCAAGCACCAAATTGAGGTATCCACCGTTAAGGATCATCATCTGTTCATGTTGATGGATTTGGTAATTTGAGTTGACTTCCTAGTCTGGCTTTGAGTGACCAGGTAATTGGATTGCAGGTCACAAACCTGCTTGGTTGGAACCTTGCTGGCAGGTCAAGCCTGCGGTTTTGACAGTATCTGTAAGCTGTCCAAATATTACACACAAGGAGGCCACCTCATCAAGATGCACCCAAAGGCTTTAAGTAACAATTGTCCTCACCAAACTACCTTAGTAGTTTGATATTTTACTCTTAATAAATATATTGCCTCAATGATTCACTTATTTCAATATTTCTCAATTAGATTTTTAATAACCAGACTGCTAGATTCTGCTTTCTCACCTCTGCAATTTCCTGGCAATCTTCCTCCTCCTGCTGAAATGATTCCTGAAAACTGCAAAATCAAATGTGAGCTTATCTATGCTGCTGATTCCTTGACATTGAGCCAAATGAAGGTTTTCCTGATATACCTGTGCATAATCTTCTGCTGCATCTTTCCTTATTCCCTCTTCAAGGGTTACCATTTCCAAGTAAACACACATTGTCTCCTCCTCATTGGTAATGTTATCCTCATTTGGGTGTACATTCCCCATTTGATTGATTTTGATGAGCTCTCACTCTAATTCACCCTAACAAATACACCACTAGCATCCTCTGATAATTTTGTTTCTCTGGTACTGTAAATTCCAAACTGAATGTAAAAATGCGTGATTGTCAAATCCTTGGTCCAAATTTTGAATCACTTTTGCGAGATGGCCTTTTTTAATATAATTGATTTTTTATGTATTTATTTGAATTTTTAAAAATGTGGGAACTCATAGACACTTTGCAAAGTTCAAGTTAAACTGCATATTTCCAATGAACAAAATTAATTAACTGGAATTAGTTTTGAAGTGTTCAAATCCATCAACCATTTTCATTAAGTTTACTATGTTTTTTTGAAATTGCAGGATTGTCAAATCCAAGAACCAAATTTAAAATCACTTTTGAATGCCACTAGTAAACTCAAATAATAATTGCAGGGACTGGAATCCAAATTTAATATACAGTAAGCACACTAGAAAACACCAACCCAAATAAAGAAGCTCCACCACAACTAAAATCAAACTAAAAATTCAATCTCAATAATTATGTTTAGACATAAAAAGTGATAAAACTTTAAAATTATCCAAGCCTGGAAAGTATACAATATTATACACTTCAAATCACAGATATAGAAATTCTGTTACTATTCAAGGCTAAATCAAGAGAAAACAACTACCCAAAACTAAACCAATAAATCCAAATAAATGCATATTTAATCTAAAATATATTTTTTATTTTATTTTTATGGACTGTCAATTGCATTCTCAACCTGCTCTTGCACCAGCCCGCGGAGCAGCCCGTCCACAAGGGCGTCCCAGAGGGTCCAAGAACAGACCCAGAACCCAACTTGAGGGAAGTCATGCCAATACACAGGCCTCCCAAGGTGTCAGCGCCAGCCAACCACCTCCCGCATCCCAAGCCCAATCAACCAGCCTGAATCCCAGACAGAAGCCACTCTCAAGGCCTGCAACCAAAGTCTCATACACCAGGGTCACCAGGAACACTGAGGTTACTTACACCTCCACTGTATACCCAGTTGTCACCCGGCCCAGCACTCTTGACCCAAGAGTTGTTACTTCCTGCCCCCGCGTTTTTGATACCTCCTATCAGCCATTGGCCACAACTGAGGAGTCATCTGTGCCTGTGTCTTATGCCACCATTGACGGTGCCAGCACAACCAAGCGTGATCTCACCTTCTACACAAAGGTCCTCATCCCCTGTGTTGATCCTGGTAGCCAGGATGCCGTGGTACCTGCCAAGGGCCAGCGTCAGTTGACAGATAGTGAGTGTGAAGCTCTCCTCAACTGCTTGAACAGGGGAATGGCGGTTTGGGATATTGCGTCCCAATTTGGTGTCACAGCCAGATACATTGCTGACATCAACACCAAGTATGGCAACACTGTGCAAATTGCCAAATCCACCAAGGCTAAGCAGCAGCCCAAACTCCTTCAGCCTGTTCATATTGATGCAATCAAGCAGTGGGTAGCCAAGGATTGCCACCTGGACACACTTGCTTTCCAATCAATGCTTGCCACAGAGTTCAGGCTTTCTGTCTCTAAAATCCTTGTTTACCAAGCAAAGGTCAATTTGGGCTTCTCATGGATGGTCCTTGGAGTTTCTCTACACAATAGGAACAGCAAAAAACAATTGAGGATTGACACATTTATGCCAAGACCTATGTGACTCCCAAGAAGACAGAAATGTCTAATTATTTTACATCAACAAATCATTGTTTCCTCCTCACTCAGGTCTAGGCATGTGTGGGTCAAGAAGGGGTCCAAGGACGGCAAAGCCCATTGTGCAGCTGTCTGTTCCCAGACCTATTCTATGGTAGTGCTTCTTGGTCCTCACAGGTTGGATCAATACCAGATGATCAAGGGTTCACATAATAGCAGGACATTCCTAGATTTTCTCCAAGCCGTGAAGGAATACCTACGGATCAATTACAGCAGCACAACCAACATTGTTGTGTTGGATAATGTCAGGCTCCATAAAGTGGATCTGGTTGTGTCCAAGTTTCCACCCATTGACAAGAATAGCCATTCCTCCAACCACCACCAGCTGATTGTCCAATGAGACTCCTCTTCCTCCCCCTGTATTTGCCATTCCTTAACCCAATTAAGGAGGTCTTTGGGTGGATCAAGAATAAGGTGAAGAAAGGCCTCCCTCAGGACATTAAGGATCTATTCAATATTCTTGAGATTAGCCAATTTTCAATACCACCTGATGTGGTGGCAGCTTACTATGAGCACTTGGAATCCTTCCTCCCCAAAGCCCTTGCCTCTGAGCCAATCAGATAAATAGGCGCTCCAGGTTTTATTTGCTTTTATTTTTATTTTGTTTTTATTAGGGCTCAAAAATTATTATCTATACATAATGTTGTGATGTTTGATTGTATGATAGACATATAAGAATACATACAAAAGGTAAGTAAAATTAATTATACTAGATATGAGGACACATATTTTTATTATAATGCACTGAATATTGTATTGACTGTTGCGCTAACAAATAAATAATTAAAAAAGATAGAAATAGATTAATTTTATTTAAACAATTGTGAATCCTTGTTGGTACTTTAGCTTTTTTTAAGCTGCAAATTGGACCTTGCAAGTCATCATCTGATCCTTAATATTTCAGTACCACTATAGCCACACAAAACAAAAACTAATGATTTTCATGTATCTCTTACTAATTTGTACTTATGACGCTGTAAGAGATTACATCCCTTTCACACACACTCCATCAAAGACTGGAAAAATGATTAGACACAGTAAAACTGAAACAGAATTTTTAAATGCTAAACCAAGAAATAATATTGATAACAGTTTTATTAATAAGATTGGGTTGAATACACATTTAAATTCAATCAACAAATGCACTATCAAGCGTAAAATCAAAAGCAAAAACAATAGCAAAATCAAAAGCAAAAGCTTTAAGCATTTCAATAATATAAATTCTATTATGAGTTTGAAAACCCAGCAACAGATGAAGGAACTGACAACAACAACAAAAGAGTGTTTAAAACTAGCTCCAAAAATCCCCAAATTAGCCAATCAAACAAAAATTAAATGCTTAAATCCATACCAACAATATTCAGGGGAACCAGCAAGCCAATCAGTTGATTCAAATCAACCAAGCCAAGGAAGCACCATTCATCCAGACCTAAAAGACAATCACAATCACAGTGAAGAAGAATACTGCAATGCAATAACCCAAATTACTTCTTCTTCTTGCATTGCAGGCTACAGCCTGCTGCAGACCTGCAAAGCAATACTTTCTAACTTATAATTGCAGTATCACCTGGTAACCACTATGTTCCCTTCCCCAATTGACTTCAGTATTTAAACTGAATATTTTCCCTTGAGCAAATTTCTCCAACAATTTCTTTATTCCTATCTTAGTCAATAAATCAATATTTTCAATAAACTTCTAAACTTGATTAGTAGATTTGAAAAAGGCTCTACTCCCAACAGCATGAAGCTCATCCTCCTAGTATGGGCTTTTTGTGTGTTAATCAGTTATGGGCAAGCCAATGTGAACTTTGAAACTCCTGAACCAACCCCCACCAATAAATTAAAAGACTCAATTTGGTATCAATTTGGACCACACCACTGTTATGCCCCTTACGTAGAAACAGCACAATTCCCTCCCATTATTCACCCCAAGGCCCTTTGGTTAGTTTTGGATTATACCAGCATTTACTATCTCTTAAACCATTTCACTCCCTTTCTGAGAAGATTCTGCTTATTTGGTCATCTATTGCACATGTTAATGATAGTGATTCCAGTAGGGTCCACTCTAGTCAAATTCAACTTGGGAGCTCTCCTTCACTCCATTGGAGAGAGACTTCCCAATGAGTGGATCCCTGACAGCCGCAGGTCAAGCATATCAAATATATTTATCAAATCATATTATAAAGGAAAGGTAATTTGAGTTCTAAACAAGCACTTGTTTAGAAAATAGTGGAGCAGGCTGTCTGTTGCAGATAAATTCAGTTCTTGATGTTTAACTATGTAATAAATGAACCTGTACTTGACAAGCTAGTAAATAAAAACATTTAATTTTTTTATTATTTGACATATTTGCAACTATAACTGATGTTTTATAATATATTAAATATATTACTATTATAATTTAAATATTAAAATTTAAATATTTAAAGTTTAATATTTTTAATAAAAAAATAAATAATAAAAAATATAAAAGTTAAATTGCAAGGGAAGATGGTTTATTAAGGGGATGCAAATTACAAAGGGGGATGCAATTATTCCAGGGTATTATATCCCAAAATTATATTTTCTGCTAATGTGTTCAATTGGGATCACATAATTTTCTGTATGTGGTGGACAACTCTGGTGCCAATTGCTAGAGGGGTGGCGCTCAGCACCCCAGTGGTGGCTGAGCTCTTATAAAAGGCAGTTGCAAAAGTGAATTGATGAGGAGTTGGTTCTTAGGAGGTATTGTGTATCTGTACAAAAAAGCTAACATAAAACAGCCAAATAAGACATGCTCTACAGTTTGGTAGCCCCACAGTGATTTCATTTTATTCAGTTACAGCTGGCAGACGTCCATTTGAAGGGGGACATCCTCCAGCTTCTTCACGTTGGCCTTCATAATGCAGTGTAGTACTGCCCTGAGGTAAACAGCAAGATGCAGTTGCTGTGAGGTATAGATTTCTGCAAATTAGCAGAATTTCTTTTAGATAATAAATAATCAATTTTTATAGGATGTATTTGAAAATTGATTAAAGGAGAGTCAGGCATTTTGGAGGCATCTGCCACCCATGCCTCTGCAAAAGATATGAATAAAGGTTTCATCTTATTGACTAAAAATGCATTGCCTATTTGATTTGATATTGATTTTATTAATTTATTGAATATTGCAGCTTTGATGTTTTCTTGTGGAACTTGAAATTGACTTTTTTCAGGTTTATTTCATATGCGTTCATAGTTGAAAATTGAAATTGTCAAGGCATTCAAAGATATATTTGTCAAAATTCATGTTGACATTTATTTGGATATCCATCATTCCTTTGAAGTTGATACTTGAGACTACTTATTAGGCTTCTCTGCCTCAAGTTGAACTTCCTTCTGGTGCTTTAAATTCCCTATTTATTGCTTCTTTTGTTACCAAATTATTCATATTAATTTGAATCATTTTATTTAGTTCATTTTTATTTATTTGATTTTCAGGGGCTACCAGTGATTAGTAACCCCCGTAAAATCAACTTGGCGTGATAGCTGCCACTTCTGTGACCTTGTTCCCATTCCTAGTTATAACTAAAGTAATTATAAATAAAACATAAAAAGTCTTACTGATTGTTTCCCCTGCAGCCCCCTCAGCCACAGGCACCCCTTCAGCAAACTTAATAAGCGTTGGCTGCTCTTCATTTGTTTTTCTGGGCTTGACCTTCCTTATTTTCTGTGTTAATTGTGTTTTCTCTTGATTTTCATTTGATACATTTCATTGTTTATTGTAGCTCTTCTGCTTCTTGACTGAGTTTTGTTTCTTCTGTTTCCATTTGGTTGGTTTCCTCTTCATTTGTATTGATTTCCTTTGAAATTTCATTTCCTTCAATAAATTTAATTTTTGAGTATTTTTTCTGTTGGTTTTTGCAAATTCCCAGAAGTTGTAACTTTCAATTTTGAAATCTAACCGCTTGAGTATTTCCTTTTGAAGATTTAAACTATTTACTTGTGGTCTTTGTTGACTATTGTTCCCAGGCTATTTTTTGTGATTTTGTTTTGCTGGACCAAGGCCCTTCCCTCATTTCCCAGCTGATTTATCACAATTTCTCTTATGTTATGTTCAAGCTTGACAACCTTTTGTTGGCTGAATCTAATTTGTTGATAAGGCTGTAGATATTTAACATTTTGTTCTACATCAAAAAAACTGGTTTTTATAGTACTACCTTAACCCATTAATATTTTTCATCATCATTAATAAATTAAAGATCATAAATATAAATATTGCATTAGAATATTGCAATTAGACGTCAACTCTTGCTATTTTGATATTATGTGCATAACTCAATGCATTTTGTTTAATAAAATGCATTGTAAACAAGGCCTTTTTCATTGTAATTTATTTAAATGGACTGTGTTTATATTAGAGAGCCATTAAGGCTTAGTGTGAATATTAATACATAGTGCATTTTATAGCCTGTATATTTACCTATTGGTAATAATTCTGTATCTTTTTAGTCAGATTTTGCGAGGTAATAATAATGTTATGGGTTAATAAATTACTATTTATTACCATTAATTGGCTGATTTTCTTTACTGTGATGATTGTGCATTTTCTGATATTTATGCACTAGTATCCAATTGGTTGATTTCACATCCAATCACACAGGCAATAGGAAAGTGGTTGCCACCCTGACCACATCCAGTCTCAGGGTGGCAACTTGATTTCCTATTGCCTATGCAATTGGATGTGAAATCAACCAATTGGATACTAGTGCGTAAATATCAGAAAATGCACAATTGCCAAAGAAAAGAAAATCAGTCAATTAATGTTAAAAAACAGTAATTTATTAACCTATTACATTATTATTACCTTGAAAAATCTGGCTAAAAAGTTACAGAATTATTACCAATAGATAAATATACAGGCTGTAAAATGCAATATGTATTAATATTCACACTAAGCCTTAATGGCTCTCTAATATACACACAGTCCATTTAAATAAATTACAATGAAAAAGGCCTTGTGTTGCAACTGAGTTTCTAGACTTGCCCGCTAACGTATCTTACAATACACAGGGGGCGCTCAATGAGCCGCCCCTTGACGTATCTAACGTTATGGATTAATCTGATGGCAGCATCAAATGGCGGGTACTTCATCATAATTAGGAGCATTGTCAATTTGACCTGCTGATCCCTGCATGAGTTATTCCTTGGCTCCAAACCCTACATGGAACTCCCCACTATGCCACCCCCTTGTGGCCTTGTGGCTTCCCCATTCAGTATATTAATCACAATACCCTACAATAAACAATACCTTATTCTTATTATTTTGTCCTTTCCTATTGGACTGTTGTCTTCCCCAATTCCAAATACTGAACTCTCACTGGTTCAGTTGCAACAGTGGTAGCACAGGTAGGTTTACAACCTATCTTAAAAACAAAATTCCCCCCAAGAAAGGACAGAGTACGGGCCACATGGCTACTCCACAACAAGAGACGTTCCTTCCAATCCACAAGGGGGACATTCCCAAAGATTATGTCATCTATCAAGACCAGCTAGTTCTCACCAGTGTATAAAATTGTCTCCGCCTCGGGCAGCGTGACGCTAGCGTCACCCTGCCACAGTTGGACCTGTCTCAACGTATGCTCAACCTCCAACTAGAGTCCTTCACTGGCATTGTCAAAGGAGCTGACATTGTCAGTTGGCTCCAGTCCACCAAAACATGCCTTTGTATCTGTCAGGTCCCTGAGTCCATGTGGGTTGCCACTGCATCTGGCCGCCTTACAGGGCCTGCCACTGTGTGGTTCACCAACTGGGCCAGCCAGGAGTTTGACGTCACCTGTGCAACATTTCAAGACACCACCAAGTCCCAATATAGTGAAACTTTCTCTCCCATCATCTTGGGGACTCCCCTCTTAGCCATCAAGCAGACTGGTTCTGTCCCCAAGTATCTTGCTGCGTGGCAACAAGCCCTTGCTGCCGCCCCCAAATCAGTGACCAATGGGAATGCCATGTTGCTCACCCTTATTGTTAATGGGTTAAAACCCCATATCTGCAAGTGGGTCCCCGTCGGCCGCTGCACCTCTATTGACAACTGCTATAAAGCCATTGTAGAGGCCAATAACTAGGCTTCAATGGGTTTCTGTTGTACCAACAATGCTCTGCCCCAACCACGTTCTGCATCTAACAATGGCCAAGGTCAGGTGGGCCATCGCCAACCTTGCCAACAAGAAAGTGCAACTAAATGCCCCCGCAAGGGGGAGCTCCAGCTAGTGCTAATTGAGGACCAGGGAAAAGCCTGGGGGTTGTAGCAACAAGAGGCCTTACAACCCCAACCAACCCGTCCTCTCAGCCCTTGCCTTCAAAGAACTCCTGAAACTACAATCTTCACAAGGTTGAAACTCTGGAAGTCTTTCAGGTCCATAGTTATGACCCCGTGTTGCAAGCCGCCCACTCCTCAAATAAAGTAACACACTTGTCCTATCCCTTCTGTTTCCGTGGGAACACCCACAAGCTACTGGTAGATACCGGGGCCAATCACACCATGGAAGATCAAGCGTTTGCTGACTCCCAGCAATTAGATTGAGTCCCCAGCAGATTCAAAGCAGTATGTGTAGCTGATTCCCGCAGAATTGCCATCACCCACAAGACAGTGCCCTTCTCCGTAAGGATGGGGAACGTCCAGGTTAAGCTCTCTGGGCCAATCATGGCAGACCTCAGCCACACGTAATTTCTGGCTTCAATTGGCTCTGGCATAACTGTTCCTACATCAACTGGGATACCTCTGTCATCACCCTCAATAGAAACGGGGTGGGGTTCCAGATCTACCCCATGAAAATGAACAAGCTACTACATGATACTGTGTTTGTCAGAATGACAGAAACAGGCTCATACAATTTCAAGGGGGGAGATTAGACTTTAACCAATGTTCAGTCAAAGTTATCTGTGCAGAACCACCTGCAGTCCCTCCCTTGTCATCATCACCACCACCAGCGTTAGCTGCACTCCTTGAGGAGTACAAGGACGTATTCAGTGAAACACTTGAACAACTACCTCCGCCCCAGGAGATCCAGCACGATGTACAACTTCAAGGATTGTTACCTAAAGCACAACAATTATACTGTCTCACACCAAAGGAAGATGAAACCCTCCGCCAGCACCTTGTGGACGCGCTTAATAAGGGCTTCATTTGCCCCTTGCTCTCTCCATACAGGGCGGCGGTCTTCTTTGTAGCCAGGAAGGACAGGTCCCTTTGCCTGGTCACAGACTACCGTGCCCTAAATGAGGTGATGGTTAAGAACAAGTACCCCCTGCCGCAGATTAACAACCTGTTTGATACACTTGCAGGCACAAAGGTCTTTAGCAAGATTGATCTCACTGCAGGGTACAACCAGGTCCGCATTGCACCAGGGGATGAGGCAAAAACTGCCTTCTGCACACGCTACAGGTTGTTTGAGTGTCGTATCATGAACTTCAGAATGACCAACACTTCCTCCACCTTTGTCATGTTGATGAACAAAGCCTTTGAGGAATTGATTGGAAAGTGTGTGGTGGTGTACCTTGACAACATTATTGTCTTCAGTCAAGATCAAACCACACACCTCCAACACCTCCGTGCTGTCCTCAACGTCCTTTGGGAAAATCAGCTAAAAGCTAAACCCTCCAAATGTGAGTTTCTCAAGTTGGAGTTATTATATCTTGGGCATATCATCTCTGCCCAAGGAATAAAGCCTAACCCTGCCAAAATCAAGGCAATCACTAACATGCCGCCCCCCACTGATGTGGGCCAGGTGCGGACATTCTTGGGCATGGTTGCCTATGTACGCAAATTCATCCCCAATTGCGGGGAACTAATTGCACCTCTCACTGAGCTCCTCAATACCAAACAGCGCTTTCATTGGACCCCTGCCAGAGATCAAGCCTTCAAGACGTTGAAGCAAAGGCTCACAACAGCATCAGTACTTCAGTTTCCCAACCAAAACAACAGTACAAACTTGAGACTGACGCCTCTGACAGGGCCATAGGGGGCGTGCTAAGGGTAGAAACTGACAATGGTGTCTTCCTCCCCGTAGCATATGAATCCAGGAAGCTCACTGACTTGGAACAATGTTATCCTATCCACAACAAAGAGCTGGCAGCCATTGTACACTGCCTTGAGAAGTGGCACTGCTACTTGGAAGGTGCAACCTTCCCACCCCGCGTTCTGACGGACCACAAGTCACTCCAATACTTCAACGCGCAGTCCTATTTGATACGATGCCAAGCAGGATGAGCTGAGCATCTATCCCCCTATCAGTTACACATTGAATATAAGCCTGGAAAAGAACTCTTCACAGCAAACACTCTTTCACAACTCTACGTAGCGTCCATCACTGGGGACAACAGTTTGGACCCAGATTGGCCCATGCTCTACCTGCGCCCTGAGGCGACCTGCTACGAGGGCCTTAACTTGGTCACCCTCTCCAAGCTGAAGGACAACAAAAGTCAGTTCATCAATGCTGGTAACGTCTGCCGCTGGGCAGAGACAGGTGAGAAGACGCTGTACATTCCCACCACACAACAAGGGGACACCATCTTGCACTACCATCAAGCCTGGGGTCACATCAGAGGGCGTAACCTCTTCAAGATTATGAAACAAAAGGTGTGGTGGCTGCACATGCGTCAAGACATCCTGGACCTCCTCAAGACGTGTGTGTTGTGTGAAAAGAATATGACCAAACCTGCACCTCCCAAGTCTTTCCTACCCATCAAGGCTATGGAACCCTTTGAACAGTGGGCTCTCAACATTGTGGGACCGCTTCCCAAAGACAGACCGGGTAAGAAGTATATTATCACTGCTATCAACTACTTCACTTGTTGACCTGTGGCCTGGGCAACTACCAACCACACCGCCACCACTGTTACCCGCTTTATTGGCAAAGAGATTGTGGCTTGCTTTGGGCAACCCAAGCATCTCATCACAGATGGTGGGCTTGAACTTGTGGGGCATGTCGTGAAGGCATACAGCATCAAAAACACACTCCAGAATATAGTCACAACCCCCTACCATCCGCAAGCCAACGGACACTGGAACAGTTAAATGGCTCCCTGGTTCAACTGATTGTCAAGCTCTCACAAGAGCACCCTAACACTGCGTGGACTGAACATCTTCCCACCGCCCTACTGATCCTGCAAGCAAGAATCAACAGGGGCACTGGGTTCAGCCCTAGAACCCTGGCCTTTGGAACACCTGACAGTCTGACAGGGGTTGAACAGGGGAAGCTACGGTCCAAGGTCCCCAACAAGCCCCCCTAGTGCCAACTCCCTCCCTAGACCAATGGCGTGCCAAAGCCCAAGAGATCAAACACAAGCAGATTGCAGGAGGAACAAGGCACCTTGAAGCCAGATACGCTGTAGGTGACCTTGTCTACACTCTCAATCCCAATTCTGTCAAGTTAGAACCCAATCACCTAGGGCCCTTCAAGGTAGCTGCTGTCTATGACAACCACACCTACCAACTTGAGGATGCCCAGGGGAACACCAAGAAACTCCACCACAATTGCTTGCACCCCTGCTGTGCCATTCCCACACAAAGGTTGTTTGTGCAGACCTTCCCAGACCTTCCGCAGACTCCAGTCCTGGTGTCTGACAACAAGTAGGGGGCAAGGGGGGTGTTGCAACCAAGTTTCTAGACTTGCCTGCTAACGTATCTAACGTTATGGATTAATCTGATGGCAGCATCAAATGGCGGGTACTTCATCATAATTAGGAGCGTTGCCAATTTGACCTGCTGATCCCTGCACAAGTTATTCCTTGGCTCCAAACCCTACATGGAACTCCCCACTATGCCACCCCCTTGTGGCCTTGTGGCTTCCCCATTCAGTATATTAATCACAATACCCTACAATAAACGACACCTTATTCCTTTTATTCTGTCCTTTCTAATTAGACTGTTGTCTGCCCCAATTACAAGTACTGAAATCTCATTAGTTCAGTTGCAACACTTGTTTACAATGGGTGTGATTAAACAAAATGCATTGAGTTATGCATATAACATCAAAATATCAAGAGTTGAAATCTAATTGCAATATTCTAATGCAATATTTATATTTGTGGTTCTTGATTTATTATTGATAACAAAAAATATTAATGCAAATAATTATATGTTACCACATCAAATGTACAACACATTTTTTAAATATGGGAAATGCTAATAATGTAAAAGAAATATTGTTAATTGTGAATTGAAAGAGAAATATCAATTTTAATAAGTTGTCACAAAGAAAATATTTATTTTACTCATCAAAGGACTAGAAGGGGAGGAAATGGGTGGAATGAACATTGCCTTCATCTGCGCCTGTGAAACGGACAGCATCAGAGATAGTGGGGAGGGAATGGGTGGTGTTTTGGGAGTCAGATTGTAAGGCAGGTGGCTTGATGGGGGGTTGGGGAGGCAGGGTTTGTTGACTGGGAAGGGGTAGCAAGAGCTGATTGCTTCAATTGCTCAAATTCTTCTTCTGTCACATAGCCAGGCTTGACAAACCAAATGAATGGGCATGGGGGGAGGCAAGAGTTCTTTCTGGACTTATCACTATCACTTGCATAAAAGATGATGAGATCTAATAAGTCCTGGACAAATACCAAAGGGAAAAGCTTGTATCCCTTCTCAATTTGGGAGCACATTCATTGTAGTGCGCAGGCGTTAAGCGCCTGAGATTGGAACCAAAATTATAAAGATATACATCTGCAATATGCATGTCAGCGTGATTGGTGGGATAGAACCAACAAGTGTGCCCGCAGCCATAAGTTCTTTGGCTGCCCATTCCTGCTTCTCTATCTCTGCACTCAGTACAGCTGTGTATACGGCTTGTTGGGCAGCCCACTCCTCCAGCATGTCCTTGAGCTCCGTCTGGTAGTCATATCCATTTGCAGTGTTTGATATTGCCGAGTAATGATTGACACCCAATGGGAAAACTGCCAATAAAACCCTGAAAAATTGATACAAGATTGGGCCACACTTGTAGACGTCAGATTGGATGTGCTTTCCCCCAAAGTCTTGGATACTTGCCAAAATTTTGGCATACAACAAGAAAATGACGTCATTACAGGCCCTCATTGCCCTTCCTTTGATAAAATTAATGATTTTGCATTGTAGGGGTTGGTATTTACCAAACTAGGACTACTGAGAACCTGATTAGACAAGATTCTTGTGGTAACCACAACTCTGTGCATTCACATATTGACTGTTCTTTTATTGGTGAAAATGCCATGAAGTCTCAGTTGGAGACAAACCTGGCCCAGGGGCATCTGTGGGTCATGTTCCATGATAGCCATTATGAGAGGATGGGCTTTTTCACCTTCAGTTGAAGAACGGGCACCAGTTGGGGTCTTCTTGGGAGGGGGCCACTGTTGGCATGGGCTTGCAGGGTTTCAACCACGGTGGACTTTGCAAAACCCATTGCAACCGCAATTTCCCCAAGGGACATAAGCATCCCTTGCTTTTCAACCATTTTGAGAACAATTGTTGTGGTGATCAATTTTCTTTTGTCTTGCAGGCTGATTGACTGAAGGAGAGATGTGTCCATCTTGGGAACTTGACAGTACCATCTGATTGGCTGTTTCTGGGTTCTGGGTTCTCTGGGTGACCTCATGGCTCAATTGCCTGATTCCAGGTGTTAGTGTTGATACATGATTTAGGTTAGCAGTTGCCTGTGTGTGATGGGCAAACAGGGCCATGCTGGAAGTTGCAGGGGAAAGAACACACTCCTGGGTAGTGCTTGCAGAGGGGCCTGCGGGTTAGGAGTGGCTATAGACAGAAGCTTCATTGTTAAGAGACCCAGCGTAGCCCTGCATAATTTTGTCAAGGCCAGGGAACAGCTTGTTGACTTGGTTGTTGTTGAAAGAAGACATAATAAAATTTATATTATAAAATTAAACTCAAAAAGATAAGTGTATATTTTAATCAAATTTATTGTTAAGTATGTTAAGTTAATAAATATTGCAATCTAAATTTTATCTGTCCTAAAATGGAATAGGGTGTTTTTGAGAATTCTGTGCTTCCAAAAAGAATTAGCACAAATCCACTCTAGATCCTTTAACCTCCTTTTTGAGATGCCCATAAATTATATTTATTTCAAATTCACCTCATTTTTGATTTAAAATTTGGTTCTTGAATTTGACAATCCCGCAATTTCAGATTTGTTAATTTTTACATGATGTCTATGATTTGTTAGAAATACAGGAAGCCTCAAATTGTACATTAGAATCCCACATTTCTGATTCATGTATCCCGCATTTGTTTGTTGTGTTTTGTCTTTTGTCAGTTGATTTATCTTCTCAAGAGATTTGAAATTTGCCAATTTAAATAAACCAAAAAAAGTCAAATTAAATGATTGATTTTATTAAATATTTTAATTTTCACTCAGCTGAGTTGCCTGCAAAAGTGATTTGAAATTTGGACCAAGGATTTGACAATCCCACATTTTTACGTTCAGGTTCTGAATTTGCAGTATCATCATGTGATTTCAAATGATAAGTTATCTAAGAATATTCTGATAAACTTTCAAATGTTAGAGGTTAAGTATATAACTTCCCATCTTTCATCAAATATGAAAGATTGATGCGCAGATTTTTAACTTCAAGCTCTCTTTTTATAGGCCTAACTTTTCTTTCACAAAAATAAAAGAATGACTTTTGAGAAATATTTGAGCCTGATAGCACTTGTTTATATAATTCTTTTCTTTTTTCTTCTTGCTCAAAAATATTTTTAAGATCATTAATATTGTTAATATAAAGCTCATTTTCTTTTTCCTTTAACATTTTTGATATTACACCAAGGTGATCATCAACAATGCTTTTTCCATGAAATTCAACAAAATAATTATATTTCATAGAACCCTTAATATATTTAAGTGCCTCTTTAAATAAGTAATATGAAAATCTATATGATCTTGTCAAAACAGCAGGCTCAACTGCCAGCAAGGTTCTAAGTAAGCAGGTTCATGACCTGTGATCTAATTATCTAGTCACCTGAAGCCAAGTTAAGAAGTCAACTTGAATTTCCAAAAACAACAATATGAACAAAAGTTGAGCCCCCATGGTGGATACCATGTTTTGGCGCCTGACTCATTACCAGGATCAAGCCACCCCCTTCACCATCTCACCATGTGATCAACACTATCATGTTCCTGTTATTCACAATTCACAATGACTATATAATACCTATCTCTCAATAAAGAATATTATCTAGTTTCCAAATATTTAATCCCCTTGTAACTCTGCTAAAAACAGCACAGTTACAACATTGGTAGCAGAAGTAGGTTTTACCATTCTACTTTATTCCCCAAAATTCCGCCTGTTGCCCGCACACGCTGCAGCCAACAAATCCTTAACAGAATTATGTCTGGCCTCCCGCCTGACTGGACCCTGTACACTCCTGGTGCCAAGATACCCTATGTCTTTGTCCTGTACCAGAACATGGTGATTCCACTACCCGCCTTCAATGCCCTGTCAGCGCAAGGTTTCTTTTAGACTCCCTCCTCTATGCTGTGACCAACCAACAAAAACACCATGCCAGCCTACGTAGCTCAGAGACTGAAAAGTGCTGCATTGGAGCCTTTTTCTGGAGCCAACAACAATAACACCACAGCATGGATCCAATCTGCCCAAAGCAAGCTGGCCCAAATGGAATGCCCGCAAAATTTTGGATTGCAGAGATCCCCATCTGACTGACCCATGACACTGGCACCTGGTGCAACAAGTGGCATGAAGAACACACCAAGAAGGATTGAAACACTTTCAAACAAGACTTCTTGGCAAGATTTGTGCTGAAGGACACCAAACCCATGATCATACATTAAGTGAAGAATCTAAACCAAACAGGCACAGTGGAGGAGCTCACCTGCGCTTACGAGGAACTTCAACTATGTGCCCCCTTGAATATGGCCTTTGACACTCCAGCTACCCATCTCATATACTACAACGCTCTCAAGTTGCACTTAATAAGACACGTAAACCTGGACCAAGTAACCAACTTGCAAAGTTTGTACCGCAAGGCAGAGAAAGCAGAACAAACATCCAACGCTCTCCACAAGGCTCAGACTGGAAAAAATAGAGAAAACCAAATACTCTCATTCAGCCGGGCAATCTAGTCAACCATCCCCTTGGAACAACAACAGCTCAAACCATAAGCCCACAGGCTCCAATAGACATGGAAACAGGAACAACAGCCAGTCAAACCGTACTCATTTTTGTATCACTGCCACACAAGATAATCAAGTCAAGGAAAAAGCCTGGGGAGAGCACTAAGCAAGCCAAGCTCTCCTCCACAACTCCTGATCTGCCCAATGATGAATAACAACCTGAGGACGTAGACCAGTGCCCAATAATCCAAGTGTCCTCAGAGGAATTGGTACTTTACACCATTGCCAGAAATCCCAATAAACTGATGTCTTACCCTTTCTGCTTTTGCAGTTACACAGGTTCAGCATTCCTGGAGTTGGCGCAGATTAAACCCTAGTCAAAAGCAACTTTGTGGATAAGTTCAAGCTGGCCACTAATCCTTTGCAGATTAAAAATGTGGTCTTGGCTGACAAACACCACATTGCTGTGACAAATGAAACTACCCCCTTCTCTGTCATGCTTGAGAACCTCCACTCCACCATCCAAGGTCCCGTCATTGACTTCCCAAAGTTTGATATTGTGCTGGGACTGGACTGGTTGCAAAGGAACAACCCCCACATAGACTGGGCAACCTTGGTGCTGACCATTAAACGTGAAGGCGTCAATCACCAGATCTACCCCAACTCAGTGGACCAGCTCTTACGCAACCACATCTTTGTACGCATCAAAGAAAGTTTGGACAAAAAGGAGAACCTCAAGGCAATCAACTGGGACTCCTGCCAGTACAAGATTATACACTTCAAGGACTACCAGGATACTGCTACACCTCAGGACCGCAAAAATGTAGCCTGTCATCCAGAAATATTCAAAGAAGCTCTACCCAGGTTGCCGTCAGAGAAACACATTCAACACTCAATCTAACTCAAGGGAGCTGTACCTAAGGCGCAACCCATCTACTGCCTGACCCCAAACAAAGACAACGCCCTATGTGCTTACCTCAAGGAAGCAGTAGAGAAAGGACTTATCTGACCCTCACAGTCTTCTTTTGGTGCTGCTGTATTCTTTGTAGTAAAGAAAGATGGTACCCTACGCCTAGTCACAGACTACCAGGATCTAAACAAAGTTACTAACAAGAATCATTACCCACTACCACTCATTGACAACCTCTTTGATGCCTTGGGCGGCGCCACAGTCTTCTCCAAGATTGACTTAGCCACTGGCTATAACCAGATCCGCATCAAGGAAGAAGATATTCCAAAAACAGCCTTTTGTACTAAATACAGATCATAAAAGTGTGTGGTACTCAACTTTGGAATGACAAACGCCTTGTCAACCTTTGTGGCTTTAATGAAAAAGGTGTTTGCCCCCACATTGGTAAACACGCCTTGGTATACCTGGAAAACATCATTGTCTATAGCCCCTTTGTAGAACAACATCACAAGGACCTGGAGGCAGTCTTTGCTACCCTAACACAACACAAGCTGCTAGCCAAACCCTCCAAATGCCAGTTCTTCCGCAAGCAGTTACCCTTCTTGGGACACATTGTTTCAAAGGATGGCATTAAACCCAATAACCAGAAAATTCAAGCTATCTGTAAAATGCCACCTCCAAAAGACAAGTCAGAACTCCAACATTCTTGGGAATGGTTGCCTATGTACAACAATTCATACCCAACTGTGGTGTGCTGACTGTACCCCTATCTACCATAGCAGGTGCAAAATCTAAGTTTGTATGGACCTCCAATGTGACCTTTGCTTCAGATGCCTTAAGGAGAAACTTACAACAGCACTCATTCTCCAATACCCCCAAACATTATGGGGAATATCAAATGAAGACAGAAGCCTCTGATGCATCTATTGGTGGAGTGCTAAAAATCAAAAACAATTGTCATGTTTGGCTCCTGGGGACAACATCCAGGAGGACACAGTGGGAAGTCTTTATAACAAAATATTTGAGGTTTGAAGCTAGCCTTGAGTTAGCCTTCAGGGCAAAATTAAGGGCACATACCTTAATTTCCTGGAATAAAAGATGTGAAATTCCTTTTGGAAAAAATGAAAGAAAAAAGCTTGAAGAATATTAAAGCCAACACAAATGTGGATAAACTTGTCTTTATTAGGAGAAATGATTCTACTTATATAGTAGACAAGGGTCAATGATCAATCATTATGTAAACAGAGTGGCATAGGGGGTCACGTTGGGATGAAGTCATACCAGGATCAGTCAAGGGAAGGTATGGTAATCCAAAATGGGTGAATATTGAACCAGACCCATTTGCGGAAGGTGAGGGATTCCCAAAATCAAAAGCAAAACCAACCAAATCTTTGCACATATCATTATTTGAAGGCCATATCAAAATAGCATTAATGGCGCAATTTCCAACATCTCCCTCCTCAAGATTGGACACAGGGAGTTTATATTTATGGAGAAATTAGGATTGAACACGGGCAAAAAGACAGCCAGAGGACAGCAGCTTCACAGTATACTTGACATCCTTCTTGTAGGTGACTTCACAAGGTCCAACCCAGAGGGAGTCTAGCTTATGGGCTTGGCCTCCAGTGCAATTTTGATAATAGAGTACTAGGTTGCCTACTTGATACTCAGGGAAAGGGGCTCTGGAAGCATTGGAGGGCGAGAGTTCTAGAGCTTTGACTTTGTAGGCAGTAGAATAGGCTGTTGCCTGGATGAGATGATATGATTAGTCAAGTCTTTGAAATGAGCTTCAGGGTTGGCAGATGCATCAATTTTGATCAAAGGGGGTCCCAAGATTGAGGGGGTAGTGGCTTCTTGTCCATACAGCATGGCAAAGGGGGACTGGCCAGTAACTTGATGTCTGCTGAGTCTATACACAAAGAGAGTAGCAGGGAGGAACATACCCCAATTAGCAGCATCAGAGAGGGTAAGCTTTCTCATGGTGAACACCAGGGTGGAATTTGCTTGTTCCACAGTCCTGTTGGTTGACAGATTATACAGAGCAGAGAAGGATTGGTGTGTGCCCATAGCTTCTACAATAGAAATTATGAGGCGGGCATTAAAGTTGGTCCCATTATCAGAAAGCAAAGCCTGAGGACAGCCATGGCGCTAGAAGATATATTACAACAGGAAGTTAGCAGTGGTCTTGGCAGTTATATCCTTGGTTGCTCTGGCTTTGACCCATTTAATAAAATGATCTACAGTCACCAAGATGAATTGACACCCAGACCTAGAACAAGGAAGAGTGCCAACAGCATCAATACTCACAGTGTGGAAGGCATGTTTAGAGGGGATGAGTTTGAATTGATGTTGGGAAGGCTGGGGTTGTTGGAGCTGACAAGAATGACATGAGGTGAGGACATCAGGGATTAGGAGGCGCATATTCTCCCAATAGAAGTTCTTGCACAACTAGTCATGTGCTTTTGCTATGCCTCCATATCCAGTATCAATGTGAGCTTGGAGGATGGTGGCTATTCTCATACTGGGGCAGACTTATGGAAAATTGGCGTTGTTGACTTTCTTGAAGAGTTATCTATCTCAAATCACAGTATCTTTTGATAGGGCTTGAAGTGCCAAGCAGATGTCTTCTGGTTCAGTGGCCCAGGAGTCAGGGTATCCTATCAACTTGTATAGGCAATTGGCGTCAGCAGGATGGATAAATTGTATAGACATCCTTGAAAAACCATCAGCATTTGGATGTTGTGCACCAGGACAATTTAATACTATGAAATTGTATCCTTTTAAGTATAGGGTTCAACAGGCTAGCCGACCTTCAGGCTCTTTTAATTGTTACTGTTGTAACTGTGCTGTTTTAGCAGAGTTACAAGTGGAAAAATATTTAGGAGATAGATAATGATCTTTATTGTGAAATAGCAATTATATAGTCATAGTGAATCCATGGATAACAGGAACATGATTGGTGATCACACGGCTGGATGGAAGAAGGGGGTGGCTTGATCCTGGTAATGAGTCAAGCGCCAAAACAAGGTATCCACCATAAAGGATCATCATCTGTTCATGTTGTTGGATTTGGTAATTTGAGTTGACTTCCTAGTCTGGCTTTGAGTGACCGGGTAATTAGATTGCGGGTCACAAACCTGCTTGGTTGGAACCTTGATGGTGGGTTGAGCCTTCAGTTTTGACACCCCCCAACTGAAGGTTGGCCTCCTCTGGGGGCAGGTTATCAGGGAGGTTGTCAGGAGCCCGGGCGCTGTATTGAACTAGTTGCTGTTCTGTGGCGGGCAAGAGTGGTTTCTTGCTGTTTCTGTCTCACTTTGCAGGGTTGTAGGCAATCATGGTATAGGATCTTGTCTTACTTACGTTTTCCAAGCCCTTGCACAAGGTAAGTGTTATTGAAGTTTACCTTTAGAATGATTGCTGGCCCCACTTTCTTGGGTTATTGTTTGCTTTTGTCAACATTCATGATCCAAACTTTGTCCCCAACTTCATGTCTATTGCAGATGGGGACAAAGGTCTTTTGTAGACGTTCATTTTCCCTTTCTGTTTGCTTGCTGTTGGCCTCTATTACTTGAGGGTCAGAGCAAGTGGGGACTTTACTTGGAATTTCCAGCTTAGGTCCTGTCAATGCTTGAATGATAGTGGGCTGTGTGCTGTATACCAGTTCAAACGGGCTTTTTCTGGTGGATCTGTTCACTTGGGTTTGACACACTAGTAGCGCAGTCAGTAGCTGATTATACCAGTTTTCAGGTCTCCCAGCGGTGAGTTTGGCTAAGGCTTGCACAAGGCTACCATTAAGCCGCTCTACACGTCCATTGGCCTGTGGGTGGTATGGTGTTGTCACAGTGTGTTTGACCCTTTTTGGTGAGGTATACATTGGTGTCTTTGGAGGTCAATTATTTGCCTCCATTGGTTATCAGGAGTTCTGGCTTTCCAAACTTGCTGATTATCTCTTTGCCAATAAATTGTTGTACGTCATTGCCAGTGTGTGCCTTCACTGCTTGGGCTACTGACCACCTTGTTGCAAAGTTGATGGCTGTGATAATGTATTTCTTGCCATTGTGTTTTCCTGGCATGGGGCCCACAATGTCAAGAGCCCATACCTTGAAAGGTAGTTGTGTGTGAATGAGAAGTTCTGACTTTGGAGGGGTTTTGATTTTGGCAATTTCTTGAATACCTCACATTGGTCTAGGACTTCCTGAACATTGCAATATAAGGTTGGCCACCAGGCCTTATGCTTAAGAAACTCATATAGGTTTTGGCTCTTGGTATGTCCAAGGTCTCTGTGATAGCATGGATGGTGTCTACTTGCTGATGTGTGGGGATGCAGGGAATGGTTGTGCTGTCAGACATTTTTATGTGTAGGGTTGCATATACGTAAGCAAATAGGTGTTCATTTTTGATAACAGTCTCCTTTTTTTTGTTAGTTGTGCCGGGGGGAAACCTTTGTCTTTTGTTTGTAGTACTAAGAGAGGCCAGTCTGGGTCAAGTCCATTTTCTCCCCTTGAAGCACTGACATACAAGAAGGACAGGGCGTCTGCCATGGCAAGCTTGGCCCCAGGTTTGTACTGGATGAGCATGTTAAACCTCTACAATAGCTCCATCCAGCAAGCTTGGTGATACAAGAGATTTGCTTGCATATTGAAATAGATGAGCAACTTGTGGTCAATTAATGCTGTGAACTCTTCCTGCTGCTCTAGGTAACAGCGCCATTTGACTAGACAGTGCACAATAGCCAACAGTTCTTTGTTGTGGATAGGGTATTGACACTTGCCATCTGTCAATTTTCACAATTCATAGGCTAAAGTCAGGAAGTCACCATTATTATTTTTTATTCATAGTACTCCCCCAATGGATGCATCTTAGGCGGTGGTTTCCATTTGGTATTTCCCGTCACGTTTGGGGTATTGCAGGATGAGAGCTGTTGTGAGCTTTTCCTTGAGGCGTCTAAAACAGAGGTCACATTGGGGGTCCACACAAACTTGGATTTGGCGCCTGTTATGACAGATAAGGGAGTAGTCAAAACACCGCAGTCAGGTATGAAACGGCGTGCATAGGCCACCATCCCCAAGAAGGTGCAGAGTTCCGACTTATCCTTGGGTGGCGGCATCTTGCATATGGCTGTATCTTTTGACTGTCAGGTCTGATGCCGTCTTTTGAGACTATGTGTCCCAGGAAGGGTAATTTTTGCAGAAGAACTGGCACTTGAAGGGCTTGGCCAACAGTTTGTGTCATTCCAAGGTAGCAAAGACTGCCTCAAGGTCTTAAGATGTTGTTCCAACAAAGGGCTGTAGACAATAATATTGTCCAGGTACACTAGGGCGTACTTGCCTATGTGGGGCACAAATACTTTGTTCATGAAGGTTACAAAGGTAGACAAGGCATTGGTAATGCCAAAGTTGAGCACCACATAATTGTATGAGCTGTATTTAGTGCGCAAGGCTGTTTTGAGGATGTCTTCCTCCTTAATGCAAATCTGGTTATAGCCTGCTGTTAGATTGATCTTGGAGAATACTGTGGCTCCTCCCAAGGCATCAAAGAGGTTGTCAATTACTGGTAGTGGGTAACAATTCTTAATGGTAACCTTGTTTAGAGCTTGGTAGTCTGTGACCAGACGTAAGGTACCATCCTTTTTGGCCACAAAGAATACAGCGGCCCCAAAGGGAGATTGTGAGGGGCAGATAAGTCTTTTTCTAATGCCTCCTTGAGGTAGGCGCATAAGGCGTCATCTTTATTTTGGGTTGGCCTGTAGATAGGGCGCGCCTTGGGTAAACCCCTTGAGTTGGATTTAGTGCTGAATATGTTTCTCATGGGGCAGCCCGGGCAGCACTTCCTTGAAGATTTATGGATGGCAGGCCACAATTTTGTGGTCCTGAGGTGCAGAGGTATCCTGGTGATCTTTGAAATGTATGATCTTGTACCGGCAGGAGTCTTAATCAATTGCCTTTGGGTTTTTCTTCTTGTCCTGGGTCTCTGTGATGTGCACAAAAACGTGGTTGCGCAGCAGTTGGTCCACAGAGTCAGGGTAGATCTGGTGGTTGACACCTTCACGCTTGATGGTCAAAACTGAGGTTGCCCAGTCTATGTGAGGATTGTTTTTCCGTAACCAGTCTAGTCCCAGTACAATGTCAAACTTGGGAAAGTTGATGACAGGACCTTGAATGGTGGAGTGGAGATTATCAAGCATGACAGAGAAGGGGACAGTTTCCTTTGTCACAGCAATGTGGCGTTTGTTGGCCAGGACCACATTTTTAATCTGTAAAGGATTAGTGGCCAGCTTGAACATATCCACAAATCTATTGTTGACCATAGTTTGATCTGCGCCAAAATCCAGGAGTGCTGAGCCTGTGTAACTGCAAAAGCAGAAAGGATAGGACATCAATTTATTGGGATGTCTGGCAATGGTGTAAAGTACCAGGTCCTCTGAGGGCACCTGGAATATTTGGGCATTGGTGCACATCCTCAGGTTGGTACTCATCATTGGACAAGTCAGGAGTTGTGTGGGGAGAGCTTGACTTGCTTAGTGCTCTCCCTGGGATTTTCCCTTGTCTTGGTTGCCTTGCGTGGTAATGACACGGAAATGGGTACAATTTGACTGGCCATTGTTTCCATTTCCATGTCCATTCAAACCTGTGGGTTTATGGTTGGCGTTGTTCCCATTGCCTCCAGGAGGTGGTTGAGAGGAGCACCTGCCTGGATGGGAATCCTTTGGTCTTTCTTTTTTCCCAGTTTGTGCCTTATGAAGTGCGTTGGAGGTTTGCTCTGCTTTCTCTGCTTCACAGTACAGGCTCTGCAGGTTGGTTACCGGGTTAGGTTCACATGCCTCATCACATGCATCTTGAGGTCATTGTAGTATATGAGTTGTGTGGCTGGGGTGTCAAAGGACATGCCAGATGGTGCACAAAGTCAGAGTTCCTTGTAGGCACAGGTGAGTTCCTTCACAGTTCCTGTCTGGGTCAGGTTTTTTACTTGGTGTATGATCATAAGCGCTGTATTCTTAAGCACAAATCTTGCCAGGAATTTCTGTTTAAAGGCATCTCAGTTCTTGTTGGTGTGCTCTTTGTGCCACTTGTTGCACCAGGTGCCAGTGTTATGGGTCAGGCAAATGGAAATTTCTGCAATCCAAAACCGCTGTGGGAATTCCATCTGGGCCAGCTTGCTCTGGGCGGACTGGATCCATGCAGCAGTGTTGTTGTTGTTGGCCCCGGCAAAAGGTTCCAAGGCAGTGTTCCATAGTCTTTGAGCTACGTAGGGGGACATGATGTTTTTTTCAGCTGGTTGCAGCATCAAGGAGGGAGCCTGAAAAAAACCTTCTGCAGACATGGCGTGGAAGGCAGGAAGCAGGATCACCATGTTCTGGTACAGGACAAAGCCATTGGGTATGGCGGTACCAGGGGTGTACGGATTTTAGTCAGGCAGGAGGCCAGACTTAATTCTGTCAAGGATTTGTTGGTTGCAGCGCGTGCAGGCAACAGGCGGAATTTTTCAAGATAAGGTAGGATGGAGAACCTACCTATGCTACCAATGTTGTAACTGTGCTGTTTTAGCATAGTTACAAGGGGAAAATATTTAGAAGATAGATAATAATCTTTATTGTGAGATAATGATTATATAGTTCATGTGAATCAAAGATAACAGGAACATGATTGGTGATCACACAGCTGGATGAAAGAAGGGAGTGGCTTGATCCTGATAATGAGTCAAGCGCCAAAACAAGGTATTCACTGTAAAGGATCATCATCTGTTCATGTTGTTGGATTTGGTAATTTGAGTTGACTTCCTAGTCTGGCTTTGAGTGACCAGGTAATTGGATTGAGGGTCACAAACCCGCTTGGTTGGAACCTTGCTGGCAGGTCAAGCCTGCGTTTTTGACATTACAGCCACTTAAGGGAGGAGTGGTCTGTGACTACTATAAAGTGAGTCCCATAAATATAGTGCTGGAACTGTTTTACTGCATGCAGAACAGCTAGGCATTCTTTTTCATTAAGGCTATAGTTCTTCTTGTGTTTGTTGAGGACTTGTGAAGAATAGACTACAGGTCAATCAACGCCTTCATCATCAAGCTGGGCTAAAATGAGACCCACAGCTACTCCACTAGCGTTGGTGTACAAGATGAAATCCTCATCATAATCAGGGTAGCTAGGATGGGAGCCTCTTTGAGTTTGGCTTTCAACGCTTCAAAAGCTTGCTGTTGGCTGTCAGTTCACTCAAAGGGTACATTTCAAAGGAGATGGACAAGGGGCTTGCTTAATTCAGAAAAATCAGGGATAAATTGTTGATAGTAACCCATCATGCCGAGAAACACTTGAATATCCCATAGGTTTGTGGGAGGCAGCATCTTGTCAATGGCTTCCACCTTATTATTCATGGGGTGTATCCTGGTTTGGGTGACCTCATGGCAGCAACTGCCAGAATTAACTTATTCCGCAAGTTGACTTACTATATGTCAATAATCAGAAAAAAATACTTTAATGTCAACAGCATTGGAAAGTCAGAATTAAGTTTCCACTCATGCAGACTACTAAATATTGAAACTTTTTTAATAAGCAAAAACCTGTTTCCTGAACGTTTTACTTAATAAAAATTAAGCTCAAAATACTTTTTAGAGTAATGTGACAACATAGATTCAAAAAAGTTCATAAAAAATTATACATGACAATTAAAAAATTTCATAAAAATACACTTCAAAAAAGATTCACTATGAAATTAGCTATCTTTACTGTAAAATATATTTTCCCACTTATAAAGATAAGAAAAATCTAATATACAAAAAGGTACTAAATAAAAATTTAAATATCATAGGAAAATATAATAATCAGAACAGCAATTTAAAGTTTTTCTATACTGAAAACTACAAAAAAACATATAATTTACTATTAAAATACCTATATAGGCCATACAATATAGTCTAAGGCATCAAACTATCAATAGAAAATCAATGATTTTTATAAAAACAGTATCATAAATTATTAATGAGTTATTTAAAATAACTTTTTATTTAAAAATATTATACTGAAAATATAAAAACTATATACAAAATTAGACAATACTCAATAAATTCAATCAAAAGCTAGACTGTGATCACCTGGCTGCCATTTAGAACTGTGGCAAATTTCTTGATTTATTCCCCAATCTCTGAAAGCTTATATTTGGCCTTGACAACGTCTTTAATCTTCTCTTGATACTGTTTCTCTTTGGTGGTTCTCTTCTTCTTGGATGGGCGGTTCTCAATATCTCTGATGGATGCAGCAGTCTTCCCCTGTTAGACTTTGAGGTGCTCATAGAAGGTGTTGTATCTGGGCTTGATTCCAAAGGAGGACTTGATATGCTTATGCTAGCCCTCCAAAGATGAAGTCATTTTCATCTCATCCTTAAGAACTGCCTGGTAGCAGTTCCAGTTGTCTTTGGCTCTGGACTTGCTCCGGCGCTTAGTGACCTTACGTTCAATCCACTGTGGTTTATAATATTCAATGAAAGGGTAGAATGCATCATCATGTTTCTTGGCATATGAATCTTGGCATAGGAGGTCAAAGGCTTGTCCAGTATGCTCTTACTTTACAAAAGCTAGTGCTACAAACTGCTGAATCAAGAACTTGCACTTTCCTGATGTATCTAGATGGTGGAGCTTGCTGAGCTCAGGTAGACCCTTTAGTTGCCTGTTGACAGCCTGTCAATAATGGAAAAAACACCCCTGGACCTCTCCATCAAAGGTGTTTACAAAAGCTTTATACTGGGAAGTTTCATAGTCCATGATTATAGTTGAGGGACCAAGTGCTTTATCATGAGCTTCTTGTTCTGCAGCAAGGGTGGCTTCATCCTTTTCATCATCATCTGGATTGGCTCTAGTGTTATGGCCAGGGGGACTCTTTTTATTACTGGATAGGGCTTTAATGCCCTCCCAAAGAATTTTAAAGGCCCCTGTGTAGATCTCTTCTGTTGCCCCAGTAAGCAGAAAGTAGGCAAATGAGAGCACCTTGCCTTCAATAAGGGAATGTACATCCCATAGTTAGTAAAAATGCAGGGGCATACAGCAAAGGTACCGTCACATAACCAGGTCTCTGAATCTCTTAACTGCTCCAGGTTTTGTTGTATAGCATAGCATAGCATATAATTCTTGCATCTGCTGTAGGCCCATCATCATGTAAAAGGAAACCTCATCACCATTGAACATCTTTAACTCCTCTGTCAATACTAACTCTCCCTGAACCATGGAAGATTTCTTATGGGGGATTAGATCACGGTGTTTGTCACATATGTACTTCACTAACTGGTAGTGGTCAGGGATAAGCTTCAGGTTCTAATTACTTAGGTGAGTGGTGGCCTTAACTGCTGGATCAGAAGCCTTGACGTCTTTGGAGACTGGAACCATTTGGTAGAGGTACCACTTTAGAAGATTTTTAATAAGATTGATTGGAGCATTGCATGTGTGCTTTTCTTTTTCACTATTGACTTTATTCCATCCTTTTGTATTGATTCTGGCAGCGCAGCTTCTATCTTCACACATAATGCTTGCTTCTTTCTGCTCTCTTTTAATTTTTGCAATTAAAAAAATAGCCATCACAGACTAAATTTGCACCTCCTTTGACAGACATTAGAGGGGAAAAACAAGGGAACTTCTCTGGGAGCTTAAACTCTCCTTTGACATTACATATATTGTGAACCTTTAGGAGATCACATGGGTCAATTGGTGCTTGATGATAGTCAGACAAGTAATCATCAGGATCTTCTTTATTGATACTTGATGAGGAGGATGGAGGTGCAGATTTGTTGAGCAGTGGAGGGAAATTATCTGGAGTTGGATTATTGCTCTTCTTGACTGGGATGAGCTTGATTCATTGGGGCTTGATTCCTTTGAGCTTGATTTATCTGGGCTTGACTGGGGTTCTGGACTCTTGGGTATCTTCTTTCTTCCTTGCTTGTTTAATGGAACCTCATCTTTTTCTGATTGGTACCAGCTTAAAGAAGAGGAGGGGTCAGGGGATGGCTCTTTGCTTTCAGGGTCTGGGGTCTTCTCCTTTGTTTTCTGTTTATTTGAGGGCTCTTTGGCTGGTTTTTTGTTGGGGTAGTGTCAAAACTGCAGGCTTGACCCGCCAGCAAGGTTCCAACCAAGCAGGTTTGTGACCCGCAATCCAATTACCCAGTCACTTGAAGCCAGACTAGGAAGTCAACTCAAATTACCAAATCCATCAACATGAACAGATGATGATCCTTAACAGTGGATACCTCAATTTGGTGCTTGACTCATTAGCAGGATCAAGCCACCCCCTTCTTCCATCCAGCCGTGTGATCACCAATCATGTTCCTGTTATCAATGGATTCACTATGACTATATAATTGCTATCTCACAATAAAGATTATTATCTATCTTCTAAATATTTTTCCCTGTGTAACTCTGCTAAAACAGCACAGTTACAACATTGGTAGCATAAGTAGGTTCTCCATCCTACCTTATCTTGAAAAATTCCGCCTGTTGCCCGCATACGCTGGGGCCAACAAATCCTCAACAGAATTATGCCTGGCCTCCTGCCCAACTGGACGCCATATACTCCTGGTACCAAGATACCTGATGGCTTTCTTCTCTACCAAAACACGGTGATCCTGCTACCTGCTGTCGTGTTCTGAGGCGCGGCACAGACACACAACAGGGAATCCTAACCTTAGGATTGGATTTGTACTAAGTCTCAGTTAGATGACAGGGAAGGCAATAGTGTTTACCTTGCGGCCCTGGATGAATAATCTCTACTAGGCGTGGCTAGAGAGAGGCGCGGAAGTACAGAAGACACAAAGACAAAAATGTGAATATAACTTAATTTTATTGGTGAATATGGAATTGGAATATATAGTGGTTGAGAATACCGCAAAACACTACCAGGACAGTAGGATCACTCACCACAAGCATGAGTGGGGCAAGTGAATTGCGCAGAGTCAGGAAACCAAACAATCATATTTCCTAAAGCAGAAGCCAGTTCATTTTGAGAGTCAAAAGCAAAAGCAAGAGATTTGTCTTCAAAATGGCCCAACAAAGGCAAAATAGAAACATGGTGAATGCCGTTATTCACGACATTGGCCCCCTTTAGATTGGCCTTTGGGGGGTGATACTTGCAGAGGAACTTGGCGTGTACACAGGCAAAGGGGCGACCACTGGAGAGGAGCTTTACAGTGTACTCAGATCCTTGTTTGAAAGTCACCTCTAAAGGACCAATCCACAGGGAGTCCAGCTTATGTGCACGTCCACCCACACAGTGTTGATAGTATAGGACATGGTCACCAACAGCAAACTCAGGATAGGGGGAGCGCCCAGAGTTGTCAGGAGAGAGCTCAAGCATCTTAGTCTTATAGGCAGAAGTGTAGGCAGTGGCCTGTATATCAATGATGCAGTTGACTAAGTCTTTGATGTGGTTGTCAGGGTTTATGGCCTTATCAGAGGAGAGTAGGGGAACCCCCAAGAGCAACAGAGTGGTGGCTTCACGCCCATACAACATGGCAAAGGGGGAGTACCCTGTGACCCAATGCTTGCTCAGACAATAGGTAAGGAGTGCAGCAGGTAAGTATAGATCCCAATTGGCAGCGTCAGAGTAGGTGAGTTTCCTCATGATAGAAACCAGTGTCAAGTTGGCACGCTCAACTGCCCCATTAGTGGAAGGATCATAGGGGGCAGAGAAAGACTGGTGAGTTCCTAGAGCTTCAACAACAGAGGTTACAAGTTTGGCATTGAAGTTGGTCCCATTGTCTGATAACAGCACTTGAGGACAGCCATGGCGGTAGAAAAATCCTGTAGCAGGAAGGCAGCGGTAGTCTTAGCAGAGATGTCTTTAGTAGGGCGAGCTTCTACCCACTTGCTGAAGTGGTTAATGGCAATCAGGATAAAGCGGCATCCAGAGCGTGAGATGGGGAGAGGACCTAAAGCATCAATGCTGACAGTGTGAAAGGCATGTTGAGGGGGAACCAATTTGAACTCATGGGAAGCCGCTTGGGGTCTCTGAAGTTGGCAGTCATGGCAACTAGCTATGACATCTGGGATCAACAGGAAAAGATTCTCCCAGAAGCTTCTTCTGGAGCCAGTCAAAGGTATTGGCAATGCCTCTATGGCCAGTTTCTTTATGAGCTTGTGACACCAAGGAGAGGCAAAGACTGGGGCACACATATGGTAGGTATTGACCCCACACCTTCTTGAAGAGTTGGTTGTTGCGTATGAGGGTATCTTCAGACAATTTAGACAAGGCAAGTCAAACCTCTTCTGTCTCACTTTCCCAGGAAGAAGGGTGGCCAATTAGCTTGTACAGGTGGTCTTCCTCAGCCAGATGTAAAGCAAGGATGGGCATTTGGGATAGCCTGTCAGTGTTCTGATGTTGAATCCCGGGGCAATGGAGCACAGTGAAGTCATAACCTTGCAGGCAGAGAGACCATCTGGCTGAGCGTCCTTCAGGCTCCTTAAGTTTTTGTAACCATTTGAGCAAAGCGTGGTCAGTGACAACAGTGAAATGGGTACCATACACGTAGTGGCAGAATTTTTTGACTGCATGCAGCACAGTGAGGCATTCCTTCTCTGTAACGCTATAATTCTTTTCATGCTTATTTAGCACATGGGATGTATAGGCTACAGGGTGGTCCACACCTTCATTGTCAAGCTGAGCCAAGATAGCCCCAATAGCAAGGTCACTAGCATCAGTGTACAAGATGAATTCCTTATTGTAATCAGGGTACACTAAAATGGGTGCTTCTTTGAGTTTCTGCTTTAGAGTCTTGAAGGCTTGCTGTTGGCTGGCGGTCCATTTGAAAGGGACATTACGCAATAGTTGGACCAGGGGTTTGCTAGTATCAGCAAAATAAGGAATGAATTGTCTATAGTAACCCATCATGCCCAGAAAGACTTGTACTTCTTGGAGGTTGGTGGGCGGAAGCATTTTGTTGATGGCTTCAACCTTCTTGGTCATTGGACAAATTCCCGTTTGGGTTACTTCATGGCCCAGGAATTCAAGGCGCTCTTTGAAGAAAGCAAACTTAGAAGGCTTTAACTTGAGGTCAGCTTCTTGGATCTTTATGAACACCTCTTTAAGATGGTCTAGGTGATATGTGAAAGTTGCGCTGAAAACTGTTATATCATCTATGTAGACTAAGACACACAACAACTTCAAGTCACGCAGAATGGAGTCCATGGCCCTAAGGAAAGTTGCCAGAGCATTAAAGAGCCCTTGCGGCATGCAAGTAGGCTCAAACAATCCTTCTGATGTGATGAGTGCAGCCTTCTGACAGTCTTCAGGAGAGAGATCAACTTGCCAGTAGCCAGACGCCAAATCCATGGCAGAGAAAAACTTAGAACCTCCAAGGCGTCAAAGGGCGCCATCAATGCGTGGTAAGAGATAGGAATCTTTCTTGGTTAGGGAATTCAGCCTTCAATAGTCCATCTCAATCCGGTGTCCACCATCCTTTTTCTTTAAGATGAGCAGGGGGAAGTCCAGGGACTTTGAGAGGGAGCTAGCAGTCCAGCGTGCAGCAGTTGTTTGAGCTCCTTAGAAACCTGTGCATCTTCCACTTGGCTGCGGCGGTATGGCTTGGCACAAAAGGGGGAGCATCTCCTGTGTCAATCTTATGAATCACACCTTTGGCTAGCCCATAATCAGTACTATCTTTAGCAAAGATGTCTAAGAACTGGTCTAGTAAATCAAGCACCTCTTTCTGTTGGACCAGGGACAACTGAGGGAAGTCTTGGGCAGTGAACAGAGATATGAATTGAGGCTTGTCTTTGGGTAGATTAAAGTCTTGAAACTCTTTCAAAAGGGTGAAGAGACAAGACGTCAGGAGCATTTAACAACTTTCTGTAACCAACAACCTGTCCTCTAGATATGGCCATAGGAAGCGCAGTAAGGTTGGCAACTAGTTATTGAACAGGATCCTTGTGGGAAACGTCCAGAATTCCAGGAAAAAGGTAAGGCTCATTATGTACCAGCAAAGGAGGGGAGTACAGCTCCAAGAAAGTTTGTTCAGGTAGTTCATATGATACCTGGGAGTCTAGGATAGCCTGAGAGCCTGAGGGGATGATGACAGCAGACGTGGCCATGAGAGGGATTCCCTCAGTTGCAGGACAAGCCATGGGAGGACACTTCATGTTGGAGGAATGGGTTCAGTATTTTAGGGTGAAAATCCAGTGGGGTACTCTAGATTACATGTCTTCAGCTGTTTACCAGGAACTTTGATGGGCTCCTCAAAGATCAGAGGGACTTTGTACCCCAGGATAGAAAGATAACCATCCTTTAGGTTGATGATCCCATTATATTCCCAAAGGAACTGGGTACCAACCAAAAGGTCATAGCTCTCATTTTCTAGAACAACAGCTGGTGCAGCCAACAGGAGTTTACCAAATTGCATTGGTAAGGCAGAGTACGCACCAATGGCGTGAGTCATGGAGAGACCAGCGGTGCCATAGGATTGATGGTAGTTGAGATCAGGGGTCAGCTTAAGTTTCTTCATCAGTTTAGAAGAAACAACGTTGACAGGAGAACCGGTGTCCAGGACAGCTTTGATCTTGACCTTTTGGATAGATATCTCTACTCGGGTGGTGGTGCATCCAAAGGGTGGCAGAACAGCCAAGATATCCTGTGCCTCAGCTAGTTCCTTGTCCCATTTCTCAATCATGCATTGTAGTCTCAGAAACTCCTTATATACAGTTTGGAGAGGGAGTGAGACAGATACATTCTTGAAAACAGCATCTGCAACTTCAGCGGCTTCCTCTGATGATTCCACTAATACAGGGGACCGTTTTGCCTGAGTAAGATAGGGGCAGGAGACAACTGTTTTGGCCTCAGACAAGGGCTTGGTGGTAGTTGTAGTCTTTTCTGATTGCAACTTATAGGGGACTGTAATGGTTTCAGGGACGGCAAGAACAGAATACCTGTATGCATCATGGTCTTCAACATCAGATTCATCTGCATCAGAATTGTCAGAGATGTCATGGAACAGGAGGAGGATAGGAGTTTCTTCATCATTAGTAGGCTCAGAGTCAGTAGCAGGTGGAGGTGTAGGAGGAGACTGGGAAGAATTGTCAACCAAGAGCGTCTCCGCCTCTAGGTTGACTGTTCTTTTCCTGACTGATCCTTGGGGTCAGCTCCTTTAACCTGTGGATTGGTGCAGACGCAAGAGTGGTGGCCTATCTGACCACAGTTGTGGCAACCCTGACGTTGAGGCAAATTTTGGGAGTTCATAGTGAGGATATGAGGACCGCAAGAAGAGGAGCCAGAGTTGGAAGCGGCACAATTTTCCCAAATGACTGCCCCAGAATGGGGAAGATGCATATCTTGGAGAAGTGTTTTTATACTTTTCATGGAGGACAGCATAGCCTTGTGGGCCTTGAAATGGAGGCATAGGAGTTGATTCACCTTGAGGGCCTGGGCGCAGGCCATATATGCTTCATGCGCTGTCAATTGTTTGCTTGTTATTAACTGTTGTGCCTCCATGTAAAATCTGTTGGCAAATTCAGCTAATGCCTCCTTGGGCTTGAAGGATATGTGCATGAAAGCATCCTTTTTCACCTCCAGGCTAAGATCACCACCAAACTTGTCAATCAAGAGTTGTTTCATGTCCTCCCAGGTCTCAATAGAGGGCAGCTCTGGTACAACTACCTCTTGACAGGTTGGGTGTAGGCAAGTCAGAATATGTTCTTTCTTAACTTCATCTGATGCTTGCCTCATAGCAGTCTCGTAAATAGTTAAGAAAGCTGCAATAGTTGAGGTTTTAGGATCAAACACTTGCTTAAAAGTAGGCTTGAAGTGCAACTCAGGAGTCGGACCACCATTGTTGCTATTGAGTACATTTATGCGCGGGGAGATCTCAGCTTCAGATTTGGAGGGGGGTTGTCTAGCCCACAGTTGTTAAACACTTTCTTCAAGGGTTGTCAGAGTCTCAGTGGTTCTGGCGCCTGTAGAGTTGGCTAGAGCGGTCTGTTGTTCAGTCACCTCTAGGTGTTGTCCTTGGGTAGTGACAACAGTGGAGAGTTCAGCCAGTTGCAAGGTAAGGGATGGCCTCACTGATAGGCAAGGGGCAAATCTTTTTTTTACCAAATCAATCAGCATACTCATCTCCTGTACATCTCTATCCAACTCAGTCTGGTCTCGTTTCAAATGTTCCACCTCATTAGCTAAGGCAATCAACTCCCTAGCGCAGTGGATTTGAGGAGCCCCCGCCAAACCAGGACAACATCCATCTTCCTTTTAACCCCGCGTGGACTAGCAGCAGCCGTCACTACCTCATGTAAAGCAGTGGCTTCCTGCTGTAGTTCAGCAACCTGAGCAGTCAGCGCAAGAACCTGGGGGTCAGTTTGAGGCATTTCAGTAGGACGTCCCTGGCTGTGAGTAGAGGCACGTAATTTCTGGATGGCTTCCCAGATTATCTGCTCTCTGTCCACCAGATCATCAGCAGGAGGCAAAGGCGGATCATCATGTTTGGGAGAGGACAGCTCATTCACCTGACTCTGAAGTTTGGCAATAGCAGCGGCAGTGGCAGCTCTCTCTTGATCAAATTCTGCACCGAGCTCATTTAGACCTTGGGCGGCAAGGTCAGCTACCTGTTGCAATTGCTCAAAGGAATAGACACTGAATGCATTGAGCTGTTGTACTAGGCGCTCAAAATTGGAGAGATAAGCGTTTAGGGTGGAGTCTACTTGAGTGCGCCAGGGTTGTTCTAACTGGTGAAACTCATGTAGTTGCTCCCTAACGTACTCAGGGATAGACTGGCATATTTGCTTGATGAAATTGACTAAACATGTTTGTGAGGTGACTGAATCACGCTGATTGTCAGATATCAGGGAGAACAGGGAATTAATCCATTGTTGGTAGGCGGCAAACTGGTCCCAATGATGGGTAACAGCTTCTTGTAGAGACAAGATTTCTTGAACGTGGAGTCCCAACACCATCTGATGGTGGGCCAAGGCGGGCTGTACAAAGGATGACAGCAGGTGATCAGCGGAGCCAGCCGCTGAGAGGAGATGTTGTGGAAACTGAGGGGCCACAATTAACTCATAGTATTTGGCACAGCTAAACTGTAGCTGAAGGCAAGGGATGGCCCCTCCCAAGCTATCCCACGGCTACCGCCATGACTTGTTCCAAGTCAGGGGTACCCATAGGGTAAGCAACTAAGCAGGGACCATTCCCAAGGTTCAATACAGTAGGGATAATAGGCCGTTGGTGATGTCTTCCTCAATAGGAGGGCTGGTAATTTCAGGCAAGGTTGACTCCCAAATAGGCGGAGGCAAGAGACCTGAAAACGTAGATGTGAAAGGGATAACCAAGGGGCTTACAGCCCCTGTAGTGAGCACCATTTTTGTCATTTTCAGAGGCGCGGCACAGACACACAACGGGGAATCCTAGCCTTAGGATTGGATTCGTACTAAGTCTTGGTTAGATGACAGGGAAGGCAATAGTGTTATCCTTGCAGCCCTGGATGAATAATCTCTACTAGGCGTGGCTAGAGAGAGGCGCGGAAGTACAGAAGACACAAAGACAAAAATGTGAATAGAACTTAATTTTATTGGTGAATATGGAATTGGAATATATAGTGGTTGAGAATACCACAAAACACTACCAGGACGGTAGGATCACTTGCCACAAGCATGAGTGGGGCGAGTGAATTGCGCAGAGTCAGGAAACCAAACAATCATATTTCCTGAAACAGAAGCCAGTACATTTCAAGAGTCAAAAGCAAAAGCAAGAGATTTGTCTTCAAAATGGCCCAACAAAGGCAAAATTGAAACATGGTGAATGCTGTTATTCACGACACCCAACATCAACGCCCTGTCTGCCCAAGGGTTCTTTAAGGCACCTCCTTGATGACACAACCAGCTGACAAAATCACCATGCCCACTTATGTTGCACAAAGACTTTGTAGCGCCGCCTTGGAGCCCTTTGTAGGGGCCAACAACAACAATGCTGCCGCATGGATCCAGTCTGCCCAAAGCAAGCTGGCTCAGATGGAATGCCCACAGCAATTTTGGATTGCAGAGATTTCCATTTGCCTGATCCATGATGCTGGAACTGGTGTGACAAGTGGCACAAAGAGCACACCAAAAAGAACTGGATACCTTAAAGCAAGACTTCCTGGCAAGAATTGTGCTTAAGGATACAGAGCTCATGATAATACGCCAAGTGAAGAACCTTACCCAGACAGGCACTGTTAAGGAACTCTGTCTCTGTGCCCCATCCAATATGGCCTTTGACACTCCAGCAACACACCTCATGTACTACAACGCTCTCAAGTTGCACGTGATGAGACATGTGAACCTGGATCAAGTGACCAACCTGCAAAGCCTGTACCGTGAAGCGGAAAAAGTGGAACAAACATCCAACACTTTACACAAGGCACAAACTGGGAAACAAGAAAGACCCAAGGACTCCCATTCAAGCAGGCGCTCCTCTCAACCACCTCCTGGAGGCAACGGCAACAACAACCACAAGCCCACAGGTTCAAATGGGAATGGTAATGGAAATAACAGCCAATCAAATTGTACCCATTTCCGTGTCACTACCACCCAAGGCAACCAAGATGAGGGAAAAGCCCAGGGAGAGCACTAAACGAGCCAAGCTCTCCCCACGCAACTCCTGACTTGCCCAACAATGAATACCAACCCAGGGCATGGACCAATGCCCAATGATCCAAGTGCCCTCGGAAGACCCAGTACTATACACCATTGCCAGACATCCCAATAAATTAATGTCTTACCCTTTCTGCTTTCACAGTTACACAGCTCAGCACTCCTGGACTTGGGAGCAGATCAAACTTTAGTTAACAGCAGCTTTGTGGATAATTCAAGCTGGCCAATAATCCTTTGCGGATAAAAACGTGGTCCTGGCTGATGAAGATCACATTGTTGTAACAAAAGAAACTGCTCCCTTCTGTCATGCTTGAGAACCTCCACTCCACCATCCAAGGTCCCGTCATTGACTTCCCTAAGTTTGACATTGTACTGGGACTAGACTGGTTACAGAAAAACAACCCCCATGTGGACTGGGCAACCTCAGTGTTGACCATCAAGCGTGAAGGTGTCAACCACCAGATCTACCCTGACTCAGTGAACCAACTCCTACGCAACCATGTCTTTGTGCGCATCACAGAGACCCAGGACAAGAAGAAAAACCCAAAGGCAATTGATTGGGACTCCTGCCAGTACAATATCATACATTTCAAAGATCACCAGGATACCTCTGCACCTCAGGACCGCGAAATTGTGGCCTGCCATCCATAAATCTTCAAGGAAGCGCTGCCCGGGCTGCCCCATGAGAAACATATTCAGCACTGCATCCAACTCAAGGGGTTTACCCAAGTTGCGCCCTATCTACAGGCCAACCCAATATAAAGATGACGCCTTATGTGCCTACCTCAAGGAGGCATTAGAAAAAGACTTATCCGCCCCTCACAGTCTCCCTTTGGGGCCGCCATATTCTTTGTGGCCAAGAAGGACATCACCCTGCGTCTGGTCACAGACTACCAAGCCCTAAACAAGGTTATCATCAAGAATTGTTACCCACTATCACTGATTGACAAGCTCTTCAATGCCTTGGGAGGAGCCACAGTATTCTCCAAGATCAATCTAACAGCAGGCTACAACCAGATTTGCATTAAGGAGGAAGACATCCCCAAAACAGCCTTCTGCACTAAATATGGCTCATAAAATTGTATGGTGCTCAACTTTGGCATTACCAATGCACTGTCTACCTTTGTAACCTTCATGAACAAAGTATTTGTGCCCCACATAGGCAAGCACGCCCTAGTGTACCTGGACAACATTATTGTCTATAGCCCTTTGTTGGAACAACATCACAAAGACCTTGAGGCAGTCTTTGCTACCTTGGCATGACACAAACTATTGGCCAAGCCCTCCAAGTGCCAGTTCTTCTGCAAAAAATTACCCTTCCTGGGACACATAGTCTCAAAAGACGGCATCAAACCCGACAGTCAAAAGATACAGCCATATGCAAGATGCTGCCACCCAAGAATAAGTTGGAACTCTGCACCTTCTTGGGGATGGTGGCCTATGCACGCTGTTTCATACCTGACTGTGGCGTTTTGACTGCTCCCTTATCTGCTATAACAGGCGCCAAATCCAAGTTTGTGTGGACCCCCCAATGTGACCTCTGTTTTAGACGCCTCAAGGAAAAGCTCACAACAGCTCTCATCCTGCAATACCCCAAACGTGACGGGAAATATCAAATGGAAACCAACGCCTAAGATGCATCCATTGGGGGAGTACTATGAATCAAAAATAATAATGGTGACTTCCTGCCCGTAGCTTACAAACCGCAAAAATTGACAGATGGAAAGTGTGATACCCTATCTACGACAAGGAACTGTTGGCTATTGTACAAAGTCTAGTCAAATGGTGCTGTTACCTAGAACAACAGAAAGAATTCATAGCATTAACCAACCACAAGTTGCTCATATATTTTAAACCCCAAGCAAATTTGTCTTGCCGCCAAGCCTGCTGGATGGAGCTCTTGGAGAGATTCAACATGCTCATACAGTACAAACCTGGGGCCAAGCTTGCCATGGCAGACGCCCTCTCCTGCCTATATGTTTGTGCCTTGAGAGGGGGAAATGGGCTCAACCCAGACTGGCCTCTCTTAGTACTACAAACAAAAGACAAGGGTTTCCCCCTAGAACAACCAACATAACAAAAGAAACAGTTATCAAAAACAAACACCTATTTGCTGACGTATATGGGACCCTACACAGAAAAATATCTGATGGCATGACCATTCCCTATATCCTCATGCACCAGCGGGTAGACACCATCCATGCTATCACAGAAACCTTGGACACACCAAGAGCCAAAACCTATATGAGTTCCTTAAGCACAAGGCCTGGTGGCTAACCTTATATTGCAAAGTTCAAGAAGTCCTTGACCAATGTGAGGTATGCAAAAAGTTTGCCAAAATCAAAACCCCTCCCAAGTCAGTACTTCCCATCCGTACACAACTACCCTTCAAAGTATGGGCCCTTGGCGTTGTTGGTCCCATACCAGGAAAACACAACAACAAGGAATACATCATCACTGCCATCAACTTTGCAACAAGGTGGCCAGTTGCCCAAGCAGTGAAGGCACACACTGGCAATGACGTACAACAATTTATTGGCAAAGAGATAATCAGCAAGTTTGGAAAGCCAGAACTCCTGATAACCAATGGAGGGAAAGAATCAACCTCTGAAACCACCAATGTATACCTTGCAAAAATGGGGTCAAACACACCGTAACAACACCATACCACCTAAGACCAATGGACGTGTAGAGCAGCTTAATTGCAGCCTTATGCAAGCCTTACCCAAACTCACAGCCAGGAGACTCAAAGTCTGGTATAAGCAGCTACCAAGTGCACTACTTGTATGCCAAACCTGAGTGAACAGATCCACCGGAAAAGGCCAATTTGAGTTGGTATACAGCACACAGCCAAATATCATTCAAGCATTAACAGGACCCAAACTGGAAATTCCAAGTCAAGTCCCCCTTGCTCAGATCCTCAAGTAGTAGAGGCCAACAGCAAGCAAGCAGCCAAAGAAAAGGAACGCTTACAAAAGACCTTCATCCCCATCTGTCAAAGACATGAAGTTGGGGACAAATTTTGGTCATGAATGTTGACAAAAGCAAACTACAACCCAAGAAAGTGGGGCCAGCAATCATTCTAAAGGTAAACAACAATAATACTTACCTTGTGCAAGGGCTTGGAAAATGTAAGCAAGACAAGATCCTATACCATGATTGCCTGAGACTCTGCAAAGCAAGACAAAAACAACGCAAAACCACCCTGCCTGCCACAGAACAACAGCTAGTCCAGTATAGCGCCCAGGCTCCTGACAAACTCCCTGACAAACTGCCCCCAGAGGAGGCCAACCTTCAGTTGGGGGTGTCAAAACAGCAGGCTTAACTTGCCAGCAAGGTTCCAAACAAGCGGGTTTGTGACCCGCAATCCAATTACCTGGCCACTTGAAGCCATACTGAAAAGTCAACTCAAATTACTAAATCCAACAACATGAACAGATAATGATGCCTTTCAGTGGATACCTCGTTTTGGTGCTTGAGTCATTACCAGGATCAAGCCACCCCCCTTCTTCTATCCAACCATGTGATCAACAATCATGTTCCTACTATCCATGATTTTTATAACAACTATATAATATTTATCTCTCAATAAAGAATATTATCTAGTTTCTAAATATTTTCCCCTTGTAACTCTTCTAAAACAGCACAGTTACGGCAGTAGTATCTTTCTCAAAGGGGGGTAAAACAACCAGAACGACCTGTGCAGCTGCTAGCTCTTTTTCCCATTTAGCTAACATGCATTTTAAGACAGGAATTTCCTTATACACAGTCTGCAAGGGGAGAATACAGTCATGTTCTGAAAGAGGGCTTCAGCTAGCTTGGGAGCTTCTTTAGAAGATTCATCCAAGACAGGTGGTCAACAAGCCTGGGCCAGGTAGGGGCAAGACACCAAAGCTTTGGCTTCAACTGAAGGTGTGCAAGAGGTTGTGGTAGTTTTAACTGAGCAAAGCTTGTAAGGGACAGACACAGTTTCTGGGACAGCCAGAACAGAGTAGTCATAACTATCTTATTCATCACAGTCAGAATCTTCAGGCTCTGAATCACTGGAAAGATCATGAAACAGGTGAAGGATAGTTGGGCCAGAGGAAGGGGGAGATTCCTTGTCAGAGGGTGGATCAGGAAGAGACAGGGGAGATTGGTCAGCAGAGAGCGTCTCTGCCTCTAAGCTGACCTCTTTTTTCCCTCCTGTTCCTTAGGGTCACAATTTTTTACCCAGGGATTAGTGCAGGTACTCAAGTGGTGCCCTATTTGACCGCAGTTATGACATTGATGCCTCTTATACAGCCCACTTGAGCCTAGAGTCATAATATGCAGGCTGTGGGAGGTGGTTCCAGAGTTGCTGGCCTTATTTTTACGCACCACAGTACCCCCATGAGTCAAGTGCATGTCTTGCAAGAGGGTCTTGATACTCTTAATAGACGTGAGGGAAGCTTTGTGGGTCTTAAAGTGCAGATACAGGAGTTGGTGCACCTTTAAAGCATTTGAATAAGCTGTGTAAGCTTTCCAGGGAGTTAACTGTTGACTGGTGATTAACTGTTGTCCTTCAATGTAGAAGCAATCAGCAAATTCAGCCAGGTTTTCCTTGGGCTTAAAGGCAATGTGCATAAATGCATCTTTTTTGACCTCCAAGCTGAGATCTCCTCTAAATTCCTTGATCAAGAGGCGTTTCATATCCTCCCAAGTGACTATGGAAGAGAGTTTGGGGACCATAACTTCTTGGCATGTGGGATGTAGACAATTAAGAATTTGCTCTTTTTTAAACTCATCAGTGGCCCTACGCATTGCAGTCTTGTATATTGTCAGAAAGGCAGCAATGGTAGAGGTCTTAGGGTCAAATATATGTTTGAATAAAGGCTTATAGTTGGGGACAATGGACAATGAGGTGGATTGACTGTTGTTGCCTGGGTTGAGAGGTTAATGTGGGGATTACCCTCAAACTCAGATTTAGAAGCAGGTTGTCTAGCCCAGAGAAGTTGAAGGCTATCCTCTAGGGTGTCCAAAGTAGAGCTGTTTTGCCCACTGATGTCCCTAGCGGTAGCGGCAGCAGCCCCAAATTCAACAATCTTAATTTGTTGCACTGTTAGGGTGCCAGCAATCCCATTGAGACAAGTGGTCAGTGAAGTGGTTTGAGCAATCAAAAAGATAATCTGTCCATTCATTGTTTCTGTCAAGCAAGAGAGATTTTGCACTTCCCTTTTCAGTGCATCCTGCCTGTCAGCAACATCATTTGTTACTTCTGTTAACTGATCCAAAGCAAGAGCACAGTTGAACCAGTTTGGCCTTCCAAACCAGAGCAACAACCATGATTGCCATGGGCAGGAGTACTAGTGACCTCAGCTTCCCCTTCACCTTCAGACTCAGAGGACAAATCATCAGGGTTAGAGAGATGTTGTCTCAAATACTTGATTTCTCCTTGCAAGGTAGCTACTTGGTTGGTAAGCAAGGCAATGCAAGGGTCAGGCATAGGTTCTACTGGAGAAGGGTTCTGAACAGAAGATTGGCGTCTAGTGGTAGCCTTGAGCTCGGCAATGGCCTCCCATACTTTGGTTTCAAAATCAGAAGGGGTCCCAACAGGAGGAGCGGGAGGAGTCACCTCAATAGAGGCCACCCAATTGTCCACATAAGTTTGCACTTGGTATAGAGTATTGCTTAGTGCAGCCTTATCCGGACCATATTGATGCTGCAGGTGACAGCCCCAAGTATCAACATGAGCTCCTATCAATTTGAGTTGCAAGTTGACATGCTCCCTGATTTTGGTTGAGTTTGGTAACCAGCATCTCAAAGTCCTGACAATGCTTTAGAAGAGCGGCCTCTATTTGTTCATGCCATGTTGCTTGATGCTCATCCAATTTGCACAGTTGATCATTGATATACCCAGGGAGTGAGGAGCAAAGGAAATTCAGTGATGAGGTTAGGTACTTCTGGGAGGCCATTGAGTCACACTGATTATCCAAAATACACACAAGGAGGCTATGGGATCATTCTTGATATGCCATATTTTGAGCATGATTGTTTGAGACAGCAGTGGCTACAGCATTTAGAAGCTGGTTCTGAAATCCTAAGGTAAGTTGATGGTGAACCAGGGTGGGTTGGATAAACTGGTTGACTAACACGCCAATAGTCTCCATTGATTCCATCAGCGCGGGGGGAAGACCAAGGTCCAAGAGGAAGAAGTACAGGTCCTTGGAATCATACCCAGGACAGAGACCAGGGATAGTGTGCATTGCCACAGTGCCTGAGTGGAGGAGAGAGTGAGCAGCAGCGTAAGCTTGCTCATAGTTGAGAGAGAAAGCTGGAAGGAGGCCCAGTCAGGCCCAGGGGACAGCACCAGTACCATTGGGGTTGAGGGAACATTGGTGGTGTCTTGTTTTAGAGGAGGACTAAAAACTTTAGGTTGATTGGGTACTTCAGAAACAAAGAGAGAAGAACCAGAGAATGCACGTGGGAACAGGGTAACCAAGGGGCTTGCAGCCCCTGTAGTGAGCACCATTTTGTCATGTTTTGCTCCTGGGGACAACATCCAGGAGGACACGGCAGGAAATCTTTATAACAAAAGATTTGTGGTTCAAAGCTAGCCTTGGGTTAGCCTTTAGGGCAAAATTAAGAGAAAATGCCTTAATTTCCTGGAATAAAAGATGTGAAATTCCTTTTGGTAAAAAGGAAAAAGCTTGAAGAATATTAAATCCAACACAAATGTGGATAAACTTGTCTTTATTAGGAGAAATTATTCTACTTATATAGTATACAAGAGTCAATGATCACTCATTAGGTAGACAGAGTGGCATAGGGAGTCACGTTGGGGTGAGGTCATACCAGGATCAGTCAAGGGCAGGTATGGTAATCCATAATGGGTGAATATTGAACTAGACCAATTTGCAGAAGGTGAGGAATTCCCAAAATTGAAAGCAAAACTGACCAAATCTTTGCACATATCATTATTCAAAGGCCATATCAAAATAGCATTAATGGCGCAATTTCCAACAGATATTACCAACCCAGGCAATATTACTGCCATAACTTGAGCCACTTCCAATAGAGAATTGCAGAAACTTCCCCAAGAACAAGGGCCGCCAGATGATGAAAAATCCCATGACTTGAAGAAGGAAATTGAGATTCCCTAGCCCAGTCAATGATGAATTGTCCACATTGGATGCCACCAAGGATTTACAACCCCTGTTAAATGCTACCACCTGGCCCACAAGAATTTGCAAAAATTTTCATAGTTTTGATGAGCATACTTATACCCAGGAGATGACAGGAAAATGCACATTGCCATTCTTACAATAAATTGTTATTAACCTTTGGTTCAAAAAGGTCTTATCCTACATACCTTTAGCACTTTACCATTTTCAGTTTCATCTTCCCAGGTCAATCCCTGCTTCCCACCAAGCCCAAGAAAACGGGACCAACTGCCTGAGTTACACCATCTCCCAGGTGCCCCATCAGACCAGTACATTTACAGAGTATCCACCCAAACCATATTACTAGGAATTTACCTTAGAGGAGATTCTAATTTACAACCCAGCAGCCCATACCAGAGAAATAGAGCTTATTGGTCATAAAGAAACTTGGATCACAGTGCCGCTGTGTCAATCCACATGGAAGAAGTTTTGCAGGCAAGGGTTGATTTGGCTTTAAATAAAGACACAATGCTGAAAGTTGACAGTGTGTTGTGGGTTTGAGACAGGTATAGGCCTAGTAGGGAACATTGTCTACTAGGGAAGGTAAGGCCTGTCTAGTAGGCAACAAAGGACTACTAGAGGCAAATGATGAACCAGCCCAGCAGGGAACTTTGGCTGCTACGGGCTGGTTAGTTGTTCTCACCCAGCAGGGAATGATGGCTGCTAGGGGTGAGGAATTTGATTGCCCAGCAGGGAACATTGGCTGCTGTGGGCTAGTTAGGTGTCTTCACCCAGCAGGGAATGATGTCTGCTAGGGGTGGGGAGTGGACCACCCTGGTGAGTAACACGGGACACCAGGGTTGGTAAAGGATGTGATCCTGGCAGTTAATGTGGGCTGCCAGGGGAAAGGAGGAGCTAAGATAGCTCTATGTGTCCTGTGTGCTTACAGGAGGTCTGTGATCAAGCACCTTACCTAACAGAATGTTAGGGCTTCCTTGTCTGTGTTTCCTTGGGGGCTTTGGGGAGGTCCTAAAGCTACCATTGGGGACGTGGATATGCTCAGAGGTGTTATCAGGGTGGTTGCTTGGGAAAGCAGCTGAAAAACATGGTATTATCAGGCCTCTGGGAAGTAAAGTTGATTACTTTGCAACTGAAAGCTCAGATTCTATCACCTGAGTGAGTAAAGACAACTGCACAGATATGAGGATTATCTGTGGTTAAATGGCCTAAGTGGAGGAAACTTTCAAGAGCCCAGTCAAATTCCAGTAGCCTTGTAGACTTATTTCCTGAGTCTGAGGTATTGGTAACAGGGACTGACAATGGAACCACAGTGGTTCATAGTGTAGGATCAACAGTGAAGACTAGTAAGAAAGACTGTATGATCACAGTGAAGAATAGTTGAGGGACTGGAAGATTATAATGAGGATTGGAACCAAGATAGTTTATAGTGAAGATTGGAACCAAGACAGTCCATAGTGCAGTTGGAACCTAGGTGGTTTATGGTGTAGACTAGCTGATGGCATGGAAAGGACTGACTGATGGACTAGCTGATGGATGAGGAAGAAATAGCTGAAGTGCTAGAAAATCATGGTGAAGGACTGGCTAAAAGACTTGAAGATCATGGTGCAGGACTAGCTGAGGAGCTGGAAGTTGATTGAGAAGGACAAGTTGAAGTGAATACAGAAGCTAGGTTGCTTTTTTGGAATTTTGGAAGAGAAAATAATAAGAAAGAAGCAGTAAAAGATTTGATTAAAACTGCCAAAAAGATATGATAAAATATTAAGTTAATTATCATATAATTAAAAAGAGAAAAAGAAGAAAAAATTTACAGTATTTGCACTGTAAATTTATTAAGAGTTGATTGATTGAAACAGAGCTGGAAAGAGGCCAGAAACAGGATGGGGAAACTGTGAGAACAAATGCTGGCATTTTTCCAAAATTATTAGGAAAGGCAAGGAGCAAGCAACGGGTGAGTTTGAAGTAGTAAAATACTGAAGAAAATGCAGATAAACTTGGGTAAATGTTAAAGAATCAAGAGGGCAAACATCCACTAAGTAAAACATAGGCAAAAGCGCTCAAGTTTGCCTGGGTGTCAGGAAGCCAGTCATAGGTGGAGGCATTGGGCGGCTCAGGGTGAGGAGCGGCCAAGCCAGCGGGTAAGGCCCACCATAGAATGGGTACTAACTTGATAATGTAAGACATGGATTGCCAGAGTAAGTACCAGGGTCCAGATTTAGGGACCATGGAATCTATCATTCCTGTCAAAGTGATATAGAGTACTCCAAACAGTTGGGTGGACGTAGTCTCTGCAGCAGTGGGGGTCTCAATTGGGTGGTTGGGTCATGGGGTTAAGGGCAGAGTCATGGGGACAAAGTAGGCAGGCAGATAATTGTACTTGTCTTTGAACAACCTTGGCGGCCTTTTGTACCACTTTTCTTCACGTCCTATGTATTCAGTTTCTCTAGTCCTGGCCAAGGGGTCAGCAATGAGGATGATCTCCAAGTTGTACTCCGCGTAGGACGGGTTGGGTGGGTATTTGGTAAAATGCACAGATCCAAAGGGGGCTCCTGGGGGACGGTATAGTGCCTGGGTAGGATTGGCAGGTTGGTCTCCAAAGGGGGCGGTTGCCTGATGGTCTACTTGAACAGAGTTAAGATGGAAGATCACTAAGACTAGGTAAGGTAAGATTTGTTTGAACCAAAGGTTTATAAAACTTTATTATTGAAAATGAGGATGTGGTCATCACCATACTGCCAGGGTTTTTATACCATGGGATTTTGCTTCTTCAATTTTTGCAGGGTTCAGGTTTGCAGACAAGGCACTGGCGGGGCATGGATCTTGGCTTAGAGTCTTGAGGGCGGCAGATCCAGGTTGTGCCTGCTCTGGCAAATAGAAGTGGCAATGCTTTTTTCCGCTGCCACTGTTCACTATGTCACCTGAGTAGTTCAATTGTACTACCCATTCTGGATAGAAGGCTGGCAGTTGCTGGTGGTCATTGGCAGAGTTAATAATAGGTTTTTTTTAACCTCCTTAAGGCAAGCTACAACCTCTGCATAGGTCTGGATCTTTGGTGGCTCAAGGTTGGCATCAATCTGGTGACTGTTTGGGGAATTGTCTTTGGGAGACTAGCGGGTCTCAGAGTAACTTGTCAAATTGGGTTTGCAATTTAACAAGTTGGCAGGTTTCTGTCCACTTTGTGTGACTCAAGTAGTCTTTGGAGGGTCAGGGTTTGATTCCAGGGTTTCCAATGTTAATTTGAAACTCCAGTATTGGCGCTTGGTAGGCTGGCAGGTATAGTAGTAGGTCCTTCCCTAACCTCCTTTAGCCAGACTACATCTCCTTTGTAGGTATGGGTCTTCATTGGCACCAGTTCAGCAGCAGTCTGGCAACCATTCAGCAAATCCTCCGTAGTAGGCTGGCAGGTTGTGGAGTAATTTAACAATTTGAGCCTGTGACTTAACAGATTGGCGGGTCCTGGACCGTCCTGGAGGGTTTGATCCGCCTTCAGGGAACTGGGGTACAACTCTTGGGTTTTCAATACAAGTATTGAAATGTCATTCATGACACTGGGAAAAGGTGACAGAAATTACAGCAAAACCGTTCAAAACATGGAGCAGTTGTTTATCCAGAGAAAGACAGCGCCAGGTTAGAACCATGGTCAAAAACAAGTTGTTTGGGTGAACTTTTTGGCAAAACCATTGAATCCAAGCGTTTGATTGGCTGCAGGTCAAAGCCTGTTTTATCAGTGTTTTGAGGGCTTTAACTGAAGAGTTAAACCTAAAGAATGAGTGAATGAAGCAGAAAACTCAGGGTTTTCATTGGCTGAAGTAAGTAAAGAAGTTTAATATATTGTAAAGAAGAGGAAAATGGATAGTTTAAGCTTTGAAAGTCAATAATTCTGAGAGTAAAACAGGGACTGAAACAAGGAGCTATAAAAAGGGAAGCTATCTGAAGCTTTTCAGATATTCAAAAAAGTGGATTACAAAGGCTACAAGGACTACACAGAGGACTTAAGCCCAAAATACAGGTGCAGAAGCCCAAGACAAAGGAGTTGGAGATAAAAAGTTGGAGCTGGAGCAGAGTTCAGGAGCCCAAGACTCAAGAGCAGGAGTCCAAGACCAAGGAGAAGGATCCCAAGTCCAAGTACAAGGAGTCCAAGATATTGTTGAAGGAATCTAAGGTATTGGCAAAACCCTATTGTTTCCCAGATCCCCAGGCAATATAACAGAAGATTTCTAAGGAGATCTTACTTCTGACTGTGAATAAAAGCCTATTTTGACCCCTGCCCAAAGTTTTAAGTAGTAAAGATAAGCCCCATGAGTGAATTGTCCCACATCTTTACCCTGTCCAAGGGGAAGAAGATACCTATTGTCAAAGTTGTAGAAGGTTTGCCACTAGTAAGACCTCTCAGGAAGAATGGGAGAGGTTAAATAGATACCTTGAAATGACAGATAGGGGATGGAAGTTCATTGGGAATGAGTTTACTAGGTTGATGAAAGACTGGTACAGGCCCACAGAGGGGTTGGCGCCAGCTGAAGCACAGGTGCATAGTGGGTATGCTTGCCTAGTGATTGGAAAAGTACTGGAAGAGTTTGCACTAATGTAGGCCCAGTATAAACTTATAGCTAGCTAACACCCTCTACTAGGAAATGACAACTCATCCAAGCCAGTCCCTGGCTATGACCCAGGACACACTTTGGGGACTGGTGAACAGGAACCCCATAACCGCCTTTGCTATTTTTCAATAAATATAACTACCTGCCCGTGTATTTGGTACCAATGACCCCTCCCTTGACCCTGCGGCCCAACCGCCCGCAAGAATTTGTTGCCACTAGTGAGTTCACCTCTACACAGATATCCATATTTATGTACATCACTCTTAATGGCCTAATCGATTCTATGGTGCCCACCAGCGGACCCTGGGCCATCCTCAGAAAATCACTATCCTACATTTTAAATTTAGCTCCCATCCTGTGATGGGCCCTTACTTCTGGGCCTGCAGGCTGTCTGCCCGCAAGTTCTCAGGAACCTACTACAGGATGGATCCCTGACAATCTCAGTCACAAATAAATTCATGATTTCAGCAACAACCAAAAGATTTTTACCAATAATTCCTGAGAGTCCAAAGGGGTGAAGGGATCACCTGAACACTAAAAGCAACAGGCAAAACCAAATAACAAAATTTCACTAAAAGATTTTGTACTTTATTAGAGTATAGAATGATAAAGCAAGGTATTTTGCAACTCCTGTGTTAATTTAAGCAAGGTGATAGGATTGAGGTGGGAGGTCAAATGTTGCAAAACTAATTGACCAATGATATGAGGGAACATGAGTGCATTTCTTGAGACAGGAAAATTTGGGGAAATTTGACTGGGCAATATCAAAAGGAATAACTGACTCAACTAAAATTTGAGAAACCTGTCTTGGATGCAAATACCACTGCTCCTGGCTGCTCTTGCACATGATATTTAACCAGGGGCGTCTCTTGGGTGGGTTAGGTGGGGCATCTTTTAAATTCTGCAATTAATAGTGTGAGGACTTTTCTTAGGCTTTTTCAGTATTTATTTAGATAAATATACAGGCTTAATTTGGTAGAGATCCCCAACCATTTGGTGATGATTGAAGCAGAGGTCCAAAAGGTGGGGCGTAACTTTACAGTGAAGGCTTTAAAAAAGCTGCCTAATACAACAGATAAACTTGCAGCCAGGCTCCTAAGCGTTCAGAAAGATATTCTTGTAGACCTGAAGTTCAAGTTGCAGGGGTTTTCAACAGCAGAGGCGTGGTCAAAGGATCTAGAGATGTTTGAGCAATTAAAAACCAACACAAGATGACCATCAACCTGTAATTGATAAGGCGTGTGAAGCTGCCCCTGTCAAAGAGGCAGCTGGAGAGGATATAGAAGAAGATAAATAAAAGGAAATACTAACATTTTTTATTAAGATGAGCATGAAGGTGTACTACAACAATTCCTGAAACCACATTTAACTGAGACCTTCTAAAGCAACTATTTTCATTTTATTGAGTATCAGCTGGTTCTGACACCAACTGTCCAATCTGAAATAATAGAAAAACTGAAGCAAACTTACCCTATCAATAAAACTAAAATTGCCAAATTCTAACCAGTATCAGAAGACACAAAATGGCAGGTTGCAGCTCTGGCTATGGCCCCAAAGATCCACCTCAGCCAATATGTTATGTACCTTAACTTCTGCAAGCCCTTCATCCTCCTTTTCTGAGACTTCATTGACACCATGCCATATCACACCATATCATAAATGGAGATAGTACAAGAAGTAGTCAGTTTTTTCCCATCTGAGTACACAATATTGTACATCCTAAAAAAATTAAAGAAAAAGTATCCAATCTTACCAATAGTTCATCTGCTGTCCTGTCCTGTGCTGTGGGCATCCCTGGAGACTTCAGGGCCTCTTGGTGTTCCAACAAGACTGAAAGCCCGCTGACCATAAAAAAACCTTTTCAACAACCTCTCTAAAAATAAAATAAGTACCCTATATAATAAATTTTGTGATTTCTTGGTCCTTTTTGTGGGGCAGAGACTTAACTTACTTATTTACATAGGTCTTGTTATAATGATGAGTATTAAAGCAGAGGCTTGCAAAACACTTGACTTTATAATTAAACTGGACAAAATGCAACACTATCTAGATGTAAAAAGGATTGCACCTGTTTACAGATCAATTGATCATGTTATTCAAAACACAGTTATTTGTGCAGCAACCTATGGAATGTCAGCTTCACCCAAAAAGATCCTTCTGTCTAATTGTATTATAGTATTGCCATATTAAAGTTGTCACAAGTTATATAATCAGGGATCCATGTCAACCTGTGCCCTAGCCATAAAAATATCCACTTCAATTCAAAAATAAGTCCTAGAGTTCCACCAATCCAACTCAAAACAAACATCATACTATCCTATTCAAATATCATAATTATTGAGTATATACTGCTTTGAAGTATAAAAAAAGATAAAGGGAAACAGTGAGAAGGGAATGATACTTTATTTTATATGAGTTTAGAGTATTATATAGTATTGTGGTAACCCTCATACCGTCCATGTATGTCATGGCAGTCACAAGGCTTGTCCAATTAGTGTTCTGCTTAGGACTCAGAAGGTTTGATCCCTGTAATAGATGGGCAATTGATAAGAGTGTTTCAACTTAATGATTAGTTTGGGGAATCACTTGGGAATTACTTTCCTGAGAGGGAGTAATTAAAGATGTTGCAACATAATACTTATAGTATTTTTCATTAAAATCATCTATATTTCCAGACAATTATCTCAAACCTAATAAACATGTATCAAAATATCAAAATTTTCAGCTAATGATTTTTTTGCTTTGTTAATTTTTATTATACCTGACGGTATATTATGCAGAATTATAAAAATTACATTGTGTTACAACCAAGTTTCCCTCCTTGCCTGCCAACATATCTTACAATACACAGGGGGCGCTCAATGAGTTGCCCCTTGACGTATTTAATGGCATGAATCAATCTGATGGAAGTATCAAACTGCAGACACTTTTTCCTAATTAGGAGCTTTTCCAATTTGACCTGCTGATCTCTGCACAAGTTATTCCTTGGCTTTGAACCTTACATGGAACACATCACTATGCCACCCCCATGTGGCCTTTTGGCTTTCCCCATCTAGTATATTAATCACATTATTATACAATAAACAATCCCTTATTATATTCATACCTGTTCTTTCTTTTGGACTGTTGTCTTCCCCAATCAAATACTAAACTCTAATTGGTTCAATTGCAACAGTGGTAGCAGTGGTAGGTTAACTACCTACCTAAAAGAAAAATTCCCCCAATAAAGGATGGAGTACAGGCCTTATGGCTACTCCCCATCAAGAAACCTTCCTTCCAATCCCTGAGGGGGACATCCCCAAAGGATATGTCATCTATCAAGACTAGCTGGTGCTCACAAGCGTGTACAATTGACTCTGCCTCAGGAAGCGTGACACCAGTGTCACCCCATCCCAATCAGACCTTTCTCAACACATGCTAAATCTCCAGCTTGAGTCTTTTGCAGGTGGTGTTAAAGGAGCTGACATTGTCAGTTGGCTCCATTCTACCAAGACCTGCCTTTGTAAATGTCAAGTACCTGAACCCATGTGGGTTGCCTCTTCTGGGCGCCTTACAGGGCCTGCTGAAGTGTGGTTCACCAACTGGGCCAGCCAAGAGATAGATGTCACTTGGGCGTCGTTCAGGGACGCCACAAAATCCCACTACAGTGAAACCTTTTCACCCATTGTGGTGGGAACTCCCCTCCTAGCCATTAAACAGACCGGGTCTATCCCTGAATATCTTGAAGCTTGGCAACAAGCACTTGTTGCCACCTCAAAAGCTGTTACCAACGGAAACACCATGCTCCTTACACTAATAGTCAATGAGCTCAAGTCCCATATCTGTAAGTGGGTTCCTGTGGGTTGCTGTACCTCCATTGACAACTGCTACA